>VCCN01005109.1:2877341-2888812 GCA_006491835.1 Architeuthis dux | reverse complement strand
GTTTTAAGCTGTAACATTTTAAGCCCAATAGCTACAAATTGGTAAGCTGAGGAGATTCTCTTTCCAACGATATATATATGATAATTATAATGACATTTTATTAGTGAGAGCCTATATTTGCTCGGCGTCGGTGTGAGCGACTGCTAAACGAGCTGCCTAACTCGTAAATGTGAATAAAGAAACGAACTCCGTTCGGGGATCGAACCCGCGTCCACCTTGGAAGCCACCTATACGCGGTGCTGTTCTACCGACTGAACTAACGAAGATCAGATGGTAGGCAGAAGTCTTTTCTCCTACACTTCGTTGGCTTCTCCATTCTCACGTTCTGATTTTAGGCACGAATATAATGCGGCTCTCTTATGTTGACAGTATGAAATCATATATATATATATATGTATATATCTCCTTCATTAACTATATCCACAATTTTGTCTATAAAGTGTACTTGACACTTACTTGTAAAATCCTGAAATACCTATAAATTAAGATGTTAGGGTAAGGTAAAGTGGACTTTTGAATATCTCATGTCTTAAACCCATGATTTGGCCCTTTAAAGTACTCAGATATGTCAACTGGGAGACGAGATATGAAATTCTGTTTTGTTGGTGTATGCTGGCGACCATTTTGTTTTATGCAAATGAGGTAGTTCTTCCCAACTTTATTCTTGGGAACATCTGAAAGAGAACACCCTAAGGAATATCTTGGTACCCTAAAAGTAGAATCATGGTGGGGGGTGCACGGTAGCCCCTGCTGGCCCCCGGACTATTACATTTATCTCTAAAAACAATTTTTAAGATTGTTTCTTTCATTACTTTCCCCCTTTCTTTCTTTTGATTTTCACTTCTGTTTTTAAGTTTTCTTTTTCTTATAAAGGATTCCTTATTTCTTTTGTTTTCTATTATCTTTTTTCCCTTTTCATAATTCAGATCTTCTTTAGTTGTTCTTCGGTTCTATACAAGCCTACAGTTCAATGGTTGATTGCATTTTTTCTTTTCTCACATCTCCATCAATATTCACATATCACGTTCTTCATTCCTTATTATTTCATTATTTTACTTCTTTTTGTCTTTCTTGCTTTCTTTTTTAGTTCCGTCTTTTTTCTTTATTTCTTTTATTTTATTTCCTTTGTTTATTATTTTGTCCTTTTTTTCTTTTCCTTCTTTCCTCCTTCCATTTACTCATTCTTAGTTTCTTTCTCCTACTTTTTCTTTCTTATTTACATCATTAATTCTTTATATATTTGTTTTGTTTATTTTTCTCTCATTTCGTTCCTTTTTTTTCTCTTTTTTCTTTTTTCTTTCGTTTTTTCCTTTCTTTTACACCTTTTACAACTCTCGAAAGTGTCCCTTCCTTTCTTAGAGTTTATACTCCCTTACTGTCTATATTCATTCTTTTATCCTAATACCAATTTCATTTTTACACCTTTACACCTGCGTTTCCTTTATCATTTCCCCCCTCTCTCTATCCCTCCTTCGTTTTTCCCTTACTGTCTCCCTAGAATATGCTCTGTTCACCAATCATTGGACGAATTCCTCAGCTAACCATTCGCTTCGTCATTTGAATTCTCGTCACGTGGCCTTTACATGACACCGGCAGTATTTTGACTTTTAACTCTGCACATGGTTCTTGTTCGTCCATTGTGCACGATTCAATACTGAAGCCATGAATGGCGTCTGATTGTTCTAACATTCCCCAAATGACGGGATGCCGACCGACACGCACCCTACCGGACACCAACACATTTATTGTCTACTCACTCTCCTTCTGAGACTGGCTTCCGTATTTCCCTTTTTATAGTCGACTCCTCGGCTCCACAAGCAGAACGCCAGTTAATTCGGACTGAAACTGTCTGTTTGCTGATGCTGGATGGAGACTATGACTGAACTTAAGTTTACTTGAGTTCCGTTTCTTTTCATTGCATTATTTCATTCATTCAGTTTCTTTAAGACGGCATCTGACAGAATTTTGAACCGTAGTTCCTTGCCAGTAATTTTCATTTTGCTTTCTCTATTTCTTTCTCTATTTCTTTCTCTATTTCTTACAATTTCCTTCTTTCTTTCAATTGTATTACTTCTTTCTTACAATGTCCTTCCCTATTCTTTCTCTCTTTTTCTTTCTTTCTTTCTTTCTTTCTTTCTTTCTTTCTTACAATGGTCTCCCTCTTTCATAACAATTTTGTTCCTTTTCATTTCTTTCTTTTTATTATTTGTTCCTTTCTTTCTTTCTTTCTTTCTTTCTTTCTTTCTTTCTTACAAGTTCCTTCCGTTTTACAATTTCCTTCATTATTTTTAACATTCCTTCCTTTTATCTTTCTTTCTTTTCTTTATTTACACCAATGTATATAACTGAATATATTGGTACTTTTCTGTCGTGTTTTGTTTATTCAATTCTCTTTATTTGATTTTCATTGTTTCTTTCTTTCTCTTTCTTTTTTCTTTACCTTTCATTTTCATTTTGTCTCTCTTTTCATTCATCTTTATCTTTCTATTTTCCTTTATCTTTATACGATCCGATGCCATGTGATATTATTTGTTTCTGTTCCGTCTTCCATGAATCTCCCTTTTACCTCCTATTTTCTTTCCTGTTTTCTTTCCTAACTTTTCAAAATCATTCTTTATTTCTTCTGCTATTTCCTTTTTCCATTTCCCTTCTTTTATCCATATATTATGTTTTCTAAATTATGTTTTCTTTGTTTTTTTATTTCCCCCAATTAAAAAAAATCCTTTCTTTCTCTTCTACTCACAGACAGACTACAAACTCATGATTACAACATACATATTCACACGAACACATTCCTGCCGATCTGTACACCACTCCTGAACACCCAAAATGGAAGAAACATTCATAAATAAATCCCCAGCATGTATACCCTACCCATCCGCAACAAAGTTCAAACTACTGGGAATATATCTCAAAGTTTTCACAAAGAAGCATCATAGCAAATAAGATTATTAGCCAGATTCAGGATCATGATCCTGTTTCTCTGGAGTATTTCACTAGACACTGACATGGCCGTAACTCTTATGATGTGTGGTATTGCCGCAAGGAATGTCTATTTTAAGCTTTGGCGTAAGACAAGCAGATTCAGTTTTATATTATGTGTCTCGAGAAAACCGGGACAAAATCAAGCCTGGATACCAAACTTATATAGCTGTTCGTATTATGCCTATCTAGATGTGTGTCTATAGACCAAGTGTTTCGGTTTATTTGCAAGCAGCAAGGTTCCCAGTTCCGAGAAAGAAGTAGTGATTTGGTGGTTTATATTTGACATTGCCTTACGAGAGCAAGTTAAGAAAGAAAAGAGAGAAACAAAAAACAAATCGTGCAATATGTTCCCTCTTGGTAATATAATTCCGAGACATATCAATCACACATACCCAATTTACATATTGTGTCTTTTTAGGATATTACAAATATTTGCAAATATTAAATTGTCACGTAATTCGACAAAACTTGGCAATTCTAACTGGCAAGAATTTGCTAAATGTTTACCAAAGTATGTCAATATATAAAATATTCCTGTTACTTAAATCTATATACATAGATAGCTAGAGAGAGCTAGAGAGAGAGAGAGAGAAAGAGAGAGAGAGATATAAAGCAGACGTGTATAAATATCGATATAAGCTGTATCACACATGTATAGCAAGCATCAGTGTAAAATATAAACATGTTTATAAGTAAATCAATAAGTCTGTAGCCTAATGATGAAAACGGACAATTGTTTTACTCTACTAATACTTAAAAAAAGAATAATCACCTTCATTGTCAATGGACTTAACCCACTTAAACCACCCACGTTCTTATCTATCTATCTATCTATCTATCTATCTTTGATGCTTCTTACGAATCACCCATAATTGAATACCAGAATGTGTTTAGAAAAATGTGGGTCACATATTATTCTATGTGTATGATTTACAAATGTACCAACTAAAATGTCTACGCGCAATAAAAAGAATATGAGTCGCCACTTTGCCTACTCTCAGCTTCAGACGGGAAAATACTCAACATCTACAACATGTTAATAGGGCTTCTCTCCAGGCTGCAGTATTCGGTGTTTTCTCAAACAGTTTACATTTTTTCTTGTCTTCCCGGATCTTATTTTAAATTACTTCCGATTATATGTTCACACAATCTGTGCTCTGCCCATGATAATTATATTTGAAATTAAAAATAATTATGAAAATACAAATATATGGATATCTTACAACTTGATTATATGTGTGTGTTTTCTTTTTTTCTTTACAAAACTGTTATTACTTATAGTGTGAACATTTTCCTCCAGCAATGTTCACACTATAAATTCTGCTTGACTTAATTTAAATTAGAAGTTAAAGTAGGACTGACAACTCGTATTAAATAAACTAAGCCTTGTTCGACACAAGTCCAAAATGACGTACATATAATGTTCTATAATGGTCTGTCCTAAATGGAGTAATCAGACCTAACTTAAAAATCCGTATATAAAATCCTATCTTTCCCAGGGTTTGACAATCTAACAATGTCATCGATATGATATAATATTCTTCCAATGAAGAAATAAATATAAATAGAGATTATATATAGATAGGTCTAGGTTTAAATATATAAAATATAAGTTGAAGAAGCAGATGTTGCTAAATCAATTAAATATGTGTATTGGCTGAATATATACATTTAGATAGTATTTGAGTATCTTTTTTCGGATTGGCGAAAAATAACTCTGTTCAGTACATGTGCTATTTGTGATAACACGAGGGCGTTTCTCTGTTTTTCTTCATACATTCGCCCAGACACGTATCCCCACATTAAGTGATTCCTCTATCGACAAAACTATTTTATTTTCTCTCCAATATGTTATGCTGGTTAAAGTAATACACCTTTAACTAAAGATGTTTAGCATTTACACAATTCATTCTGTGACTGTGCGAATCAGCTACTTTTTTGATCAATCCATTGTATCATGTTTTGATGTTCTAGAACAAAAGTAAAGAGGCTTACTCCTTTTGAAACGCCTTTTCCTTTATATCTCGCTGAATGAGTCTGACGATATTCCAATCATTTTCTGCTTTCGTTTGCCTATGATTTTCTACAACAAACATCCTTATAATCTTAATTAAACTATAACAATACATATAAAAGTTCCTAGATCCAAAGAGCTTATAAAAGATATCCAGGCCCATAAAATACAAGGTATAATTGTTTTTTTTTAATGATTTTATTGTATGTATATTTCGTAGTATACATTGTATGCATCGTATACTCCTTCTTTTGCTTCCACCTGGAATTGTATGTGATAACGAAATAAGTAGCTCATTCGGATCAAAACTTAGAGCTTATCGAGTAACGTAATTAGGATTTTTTAAACTAAGCATATTCATCCTAGTTCGTGTCTTCCGCTTGTGTTGATGCAAATGTTGTTCGTGGCGTATTAATAAATTTGCTCCCGTTATCAACTTCCAATTTTAATAATTCAAAACATCAAACATCGATCATCTTACATGTTGCTAGTTCAAATTCAGAACATCTTTTGTGCACCGAATGTTCATTTCACACATGTTTTAAGAAATTATATTATCACCCAAAATTGTATAAAATAGTTCTTCTCTACATGAAAAAAACCTTGCATGCTTCAGTTATCTTTTAAACTGAAATTTCCTTTTCTAATACTAAGAATTAAGAATTATCTTTAACAAATATTCGAAAGATCTTAATTAGATAAGAAATATACATCTATCATATGATATCTGCAATAAGCCTTCTAAATCATTTATAACACTATTGTTTGTTTCTAATGAAAATGTAAAAAGATAATTAAAGAGAAGATATTGTTTCAATTTCTTTCTTTAAGTTTTATCAGGTTTGTCATTGGGTTGGTTTTATTACGATCCCGTGTCAAATCATTCTCATAGATGTTCAAGATAAAAAATAAACCTCAACTTGCCCTACCCGCAACCAGTAGTCTCGTCGCTAATCGGATATTAATACATTAACAGTAAAAACGTTACTGTTTCTATTTTTGCAAGCGAAGCTCTTAGAATAAGAACGACTGGTATGGCTAACGGATTCTTGATTAGGTACATTCACCACTGCTTCAAATGTTTCTTTCATTCTAAGGTCAATCTGTAGTATAACCTTGAGGCGTAAGTATTAAGTTGAACAATCCGGATTAACAAATATTAATACTAATATTACTAATTTTATTTTAATGTGGTTTTAATTAAAATGCATACTACTATTTATATTATAGCGGTTACTTTTTAAATCAGAATTCTTTTTTCGTAGTTTTATTATTGTTTTACTGCGTCAGAACACATTTCCGTATTGCAGACTGCAAACTGGTTTTTCTACTCTCCGTCGTCAAGACCGATCAATACCAATAAATATGTTTTCCAAATTAAAATCACTTTGTTCCTATGACAACATCAATTCGATTTTCTCTCTAATAATACAAGCTTATTGAATTCTGTACATGTCTTGGAAATAAGCAAGCCGAGGTGCTTTAAGCTGCTCGGGAGACGAGGATCGATGCTACTTATAATCCTTTCCGATCTTCTTCAAACCCAACCTCGGAACGCTTCCCCCTTGTTGGACACCTCCAATGTTTTTAACAAATGCTCAAAATAATCTACCACGTGGAAGCATAACGTGATGTCAAGTTTAAGAAAGATAAACTAAAATCTGATTTATAATGTCACATCTAAATATAATTGAAGAAGTATGTGTGTGTGTGTGTGTGTGTGTGTGTGTGTGTGTGTGTGTGTGTGTGTGTGTGTGCGCGCGCACTGCTATTAATCGACAACTGGCCATTATACGTAGTTGAAATTCGCCAGATATATTAGTAAGCACATGAGGCAGTTTGAAGTTGTTTTGATCAGCGGTTCTCGAGAAATCTAATAAAAATAAATACAAACTATAGATTATATATCTTCTATCTAAAATTATATATCCAAATTTATTAAATATGATAAATTGGTAATAGATCTACATTTAGATATAAAATATATAAATTGGCAACACTAAAAAAAGAAACCGAAATAATTCTAAGCCGCAGTTTCGGACGAAGGGGAAATTATTTTACATGACAATTATAACAGGCTGCTCCACACACCTTGAGGTCCGGGCCCTTCCAAACATACACCTTTGGAACGAGCAATGTTTTAGTATTGCAAATGCTTATTTGCTAGTAGGATTTTATATCTGAAAAGTGCATAATAACCAAGTATTTTATCTATATAATTAGATGTTGATAGAGAGATGGACACATATTTACTGTGTGAAGAATCCATATCCATCTGAAGGCCAGCATATATGCATATGTAATCATATATACAGACAGGAGAATACCTAGAGAAAACATATATTACGACCTCTTTCATTTACGGACACAATCTGCACCGCCCCCACAACATTTTATGTTAAAATCATCTATGTATACAAGTAATTAATATTATAAATGATTTACAGTTAATTATGTAATTGAGAAACTTTTGTAAAAATGAGTTGATGGTAAACTATCACACTTGTTTAAGGACAAGGAGGTGCGATGTCGTCTAACGGCAACGGCTAGTATTGAATAGCTTTGTCTATATAATGAACTAATATATAATGATACTCATATGATCATATATGAAATAAACGTTGAACTAATATATACTGATACTCATATGAGCATATATTAAATAAACATTTTACTATATAATAAGTATAATACATACTGATATTAAGTGTAAGATTTCATTTTCTGCCAACCGTTGTGCAACATTTCCGAGACAAAAGGGGTGCGAGTTTGAGTCTTGCCGAGAGTTTAGTCTTAGTTCCGATCTGCGCTATTTATTCACTCCGGTAGACAGACGGTCCGAGTTGTTGCGATGAAAAGCAACTAACATTGAGATGAAAAATATACTAGTCAAACATTAATAATGGTTGACAATGCTTCATCTAAATTTAAGAAAATAAAGTTAATATGAAGAAAGTACTTAACATATTTGGAGGATGAAAACTATCCCGTTTCAAATCATCTGCGATTCTTAAAACCAATATCTTAATGTTGCGTATCATGTTATTAACATGTATACAGTGTTATTGACATGCAGGAAGTAACAGCATAGGACAGTGTCCACTCGAAGGATAAAACAAACGAAGTCTCGTTTTAGCGTATAGATGTTTATTTTCGTATACGGACAAATGGAGACATCCAGCAGTTTTCAAAATACAACCATGTTTACATTTCGCCCGGCGATAACGTATACATTACAATACACACGCGTATACATGGCCACGGTGGTTACGGAGTGAGAGAACTAACAAACTTAGGCGAGTGTTGGTCACGGGTAATTAACATCATGCGCGCCCTAAGGCTAACTTCTCACTGACAATAAAAAATGGGTCCTTTTTAAGCCTACGTGTTGATTTTGCTCCGACCCCTGGCTCCTCCCGACGCTGATATCCCTATCTATAATCAAATCTCTTGATTCGTGGCCCGCCCATTCCAATAACGTGCCATCCTTAGCGCGTCCGGTTGCGACCACTTCCGTTAATTACTTAACTTCCTATCGTCTTTGGTTTGCTATCAAATAACTCCAAATCTCTTAATGTGTTTTTGGCTGTCTGTCTATCTATGAATTCGCTGCATGTTTGCTTTCCGTAAAATTCCTTTTTGACCAAAACAGACTCAAAACATTATGTGACATATGACCTGATGTGGTCAGGGACGAAATGTATCCCTTGTCTGAACGTGAGAAGATTTTAACAAGGCCATCAATTTTATTAAAACTAAAATTATACTTATTTAAATGACCAAACTAATTAAGACTTAGCAATGTGCATTTGTCGCCTGTCACGCTTACGTCATCAGTGACGTCTGGTGATGTAATTTAGTCGAAATACAATTTTATGTTACGTTAAAATTGATACATTGTATCTTTATGTAATGTTACCTTTAGAGTAGTTTAATATTCATGAAATATTGTACATAAACAAGAAAATGCTGCGCAACATAAAATACAATGCAATTAATTATTGCTGTCATTTTTTGACGGCAAGGATAAACTAGTCCGAAATAATTCGCCCAATGACCCTGATCTGAGAATTTCCTTATAGCAAAGTTGCCAGTCCATTATTCAACCACTGACAGTTAATCCAAAATCATTTTTTTTTACTTTTGCTTACCACATCGAAAATGTTATATTTGGAGAATGTACGTTTATTTATGTTCATGGTCCCCTTTCATTGAAAAATCACAGACAGTTTTAATGATACGATCTCAAAATAATGAGCTTGTCATCATACGACGTCAAGCCTCATTTATTAAATATGTTCGCACCGTATTCGAATACTAACTTCATCATCATCATCATCATCATCATCAGTCCACTGCTGGACAAAGGCCTTTCCCATCTCCGTCCATGACGACCTAGATTGTGCTAAACCCTTCCAAGTCTTACCGGTACATCTTTCTATTTTATCACCCATGTATCTAGTCTTTTCCTACTGCGTTTACTGTCCCATGGGCACCAATCGGTGAGTCAGTTAGCCCATCTATTGTCATCTCCTCTTGCTAGGTGACCAGCCCATCTCCATTTTTGCTGCTTAATTATGTATATAATATAATCCACTCTAGTCCTCCCTCTTATCCAAATTGAACTTTTTTCCATCTAGCTATGGTAGTTATCCTAGCATTGCTCTTTCCATGGATCTCTGTGCAATTCTAAGTGGTTTTTCAGCTCGTTTTGTTAATTTCCATATTTCGCATCCGTATGTCATGGCTGGTATTATGCAACCGTTGTATACTTTACGCTTTAAGCACATTGACAAGGTGCTCTTCATAATGTCTCTATTCATACCAAATGCTTTCCAACCTATCGTTATGCGGCGTTTTATTTCGCTTCCATGGTCTTTCTCTAACTGTATTACTTGTCCTAGATAGATGTATCCATCAACCTCTTCTAGAGTCTCTCCTTCTTTTTGGGGATTTATCGTTGAACATTACTTTTGTCTTTGCTCTGTTCATCTTTAAGCCTATTATTTTGCTTTCCCTATTTATATCAGTTAAGATGTTTTGTAGTTCTTCGGATGCTTCCGATGTCATGGAAATGGCATCTGCGAATCTTAAATGGCTTAAGTATTCTCCATCTATGTTTATTCCCATTCCCTTCCAGTCAGTTTTTCGAAAGATGCTTTCAAGGCTCGCTGTAAATAGTTTAGGTGATATTGTATCCTCTTGTCTTACTCCTTTCGCTATCTTTATCTTGTTTGTAGTCTAATTATTGTGCCATTCTCGTATATGTTTTGGATAATTTGAATGTAATTCTCGTTAAGGCTTTGTTCTCGCATTGAAGACTGCCGTGTGTTCTAGGGAGTCAAATGCTTTCTCATAATCTACAACGAACAAACAGAGTGATATGTTTTATTCTAAGGACGTCTCGATTAGTTGATATATTGCATGTAAGTGATCTATTGTCGAGTAACCGCTTCTGAAGCCTGCCTGTTCGCGTGGTTGATTTTCATTTAGAGTGCCTGTTAATCTGTGTGTTAGTATTAGTGTAATAGGGCGGTAGTTGCCAAGGTCGTGCGTATCTCCTTTCTCGTGGAGTAGGATTACTATTCCTAGACAGATGTTTTTAGGAACTGTTCTCTCTCTTATGCATGGTGTGAAAAGCAGTGCTAGTCCTTTGTGCAAGATTTCTCCTGCATCTTCTAGAAGGTCTGTCGTTATGCCATCCTCGCCGAGTTTCATATTTAGTTCAAATACTACTTCTTCTACTGCTATGTCTGAGATTTGTTAGTTTTTGGTATTTTTATTTTTGAAGGGTACACATTTTCGAAGTATTCTCCAGTTACGTTTGTCAATTTGTCTCTATTTTAGATAATTTTGCCATTTTTATCTTTTAGTGCAAGCATCTGCGTTATGGTCTGCAGATCGGGCGTGTTTTAAACCCTTCCCCTTTCTGATATCCTCTAATATTCTTTTCGTGTTGTCCTTTCTTTTTTCTCATCTCGTTCGTTTATTTATTATTTTGTTCTGCTTTTTGTTTTCGTCTTGATTAGTTTTAATGTTTGTTTAGAGTATTTCCCTGTGTTATTGTTTACGTTTATATGGCCTACCATTTCTGCTGCTTCCTTAATTATATTTGTCAGACTATTACTCTTTTCCTCTATGTGTCACTATTCCACAAGGCCTGAAATCTGTGTTCTATCGCTACTCTAAAGTTGCTAATGTTTTCTATATTTATCTTATTAGAGCATCTCTTCTTCTTAAGAATCATTTTGATTCATTTCGGTTTTAAAGTTAAATTTAGTTCTGCACGCTACCATTCTATGGTCGCTTCCTAAGTCTACTCTGTTTATAACGTTAACGTCTATAATGTTATCGATGTTGTCCGTTATTATGAAGTCACTTTCGTTTTTTGTTGTGACATTAGGTCTTAGCGGTGGACTCATGACGGCTGATAATGATATATATATATATATGAAATCAAATTATGGATAAT
>VCCN01005109.1:2848825-2859569 GCA_006491835.1 Architeuthis dux | reverse complement strand
CATTTTTCACTCTTTGAGGATATTATCCGGAGCATTTGCACCTTATCAGCTACTAATTGATTATTCATGTTATTATATATTTATTTTTATTTTGTATTTTACCATATAACTTCTTAACGTTGGTACCTCCATGGTTACATAAAACTATAAAAGTAACACATTCAAGATTACCTATATTCATGATTTAAATACACAATACATAGTCTTTGGCCTATAAAGTATACTTGAAATTTCCTTGTAAAATACTGAAATACCCATAAATTAATTACTTTCATGGTAAATTAACGTGTATTGAATTCCTCATGTCTGAAAACCATGATTTAGTCTTTTAAAGTACTCAAATATGTCGACTGGGAGACGAGATATGAAATTCTGTTTTTTTTGTATGTGCTGGCGGCCATTTGTTTTATACAAATAAGGTAGTTATTCCCAACTTCTTACTTGGAACATCTTTTTCTGAAAGAGGACGTTCTAAGGTGCATGTTTGGCAGGGGCTGGACTTTATGATGTGTTGAGCAGCCTGCCATACAGTATTTCGGTTATTTCATAAAATAATGAGACGCTGTTTTATGTGTATGTTTATGATGTCGTTAATTTATTAGATTTCTTGGAACCGCTGATCCAAACGATTCCACATTGCACACTGCAATGACCGGTGTGCTGATATATCCGGTGAATATCAACTTCGTACAATGGTCAGTTATCGAGTTATCACGGTGTATACACACACACACACACATATTTCTTTAGTATGATTACAAATAAAACAGATAGATTTCCATATTTTCTATTTATATTGTAGCACTCATTATGTGCACATATATCCGCACATAGAATGACGCCTTCGATATTGACAATGCAGAAGTCTTCCCTATACAACAAATCCATAATACAAATGCAAAAAAGTATTTAATTTATGGTCAAAGGATTCTTTTAAGAACGAAATGGTCACGAATGAAACTAGTTAAGAGTAAGATAGACAAATGAGGATCAGCCTCCCCCCCCCAAAAAAAAAGAGAAACCCGGCTTTGTGCTTAATTTAGAATTAAAAATAAGAACCAAGAAGAGGACGAGTTGTGCCAGTCAGGATTTTATTTTATTTCCTTCAATTTTTCATTCATTTTTTGCTATCTTTCTGAATGTTTCCAAATGTTGAGGTTTGGTTATCATGATGGTGATGATGATGTTGATGATGATGATGTTGTTGATGATGATGCCAATCAAGTGAAATCATTTTAAAAGTTTGCGAAAGGGAAGCACACACACTGAGACACAGACACCGACCGATACAGACATACATACACACACACACACACACACGCGCACACACACACACATACACACACACACTCACACACACACGCGCGTGCGCGCGAACACATATATTTTCCATTCTCGGGGGTAAAATCCGTGCTAAAAAATGTAAAGATGTATCACAGCTTGTTAGGTTCTTTCAGTTTCTATTTTCTTTGCCGGTGCAGACAGTCGTCGCCATGAGAAAAGAGTTCGACTTCTTCCCTTGCAGGTCTTCCATCGCTGTTTTGTGATCAGGTGCAAGTGCAAAACAGTTCGCCTCACGGGCGGACAGTCGCTTGTTTTCCGTCTGCGACTAATTCTACTGTACCAAAACAAGCAATTTCAGACGGAAGTTCCTATGTTTTGATTGGAAGATGATTTGAAAAAAGCAAGGAACATCAAGACAGTTCGAAGAATGAGAATAAAATATTCCCCTTAGATAACGATTCCGTCAAAATACTCAGATATTTACTCTTTGGAGAACAATGTTTGAACAATAAGCCTTTTCATATCGAAGCATAACGTAAACACAAATCTCTTACGAGAATAGACGGGTTTGAAATCTTGCCTTTCTCCCGTTAGCATTAATATTTTTGTGAAGGAGATACAAGTACAATTTCCTGAATGACTTCTGAGAACTACTGGATGCAACGCACAGCAGAAGACATCTGAAGAACGTATCGTCGAAACGTCTTAAAACAACAACATATTCTACTTCAACCTTTATTCGTCTAAATGTATTTTGGGGGTGAACGAATATGATGTAACAGCATCAAATTATGTAACAAATAAAGCAGACGACAGAAAGGGAGTAATTAAAGGGGTGTTTGAAATCAACTGTTTGGATATGTTTAGTTGTTTTTCTTCCAGATTTATATGTTTTGGGTGGCGTCTAAATGTCATAAATTGCTATTTAGATGATTTTTAATAAAATAATATTGTTATTTATGTTTTTGACTCTATTTTATATGACGATAACGTTGGCATTAAACCTGAACATAGATCTGGGCTTTCATCTTTTGGTTTCGGTGGGAAAAGGTAATACTTACATAGCGGAAATAATCCCACAGTGAAAATAATTGATAATGAGTTCATTTAAGTAGGTTTCTCAAATGAAATGCAACATTATATTGCTTTATAAAACTACTTATGTCGAATGTCAAATTTCTCTATTGATAAACATTGTTAAAGAATGTGTGTATGCATCCATACAAATAGTATGCAGAAGTTTACTGGGGCCCGCTTAGCGCATATAGAAAAAAAGTATGCAGCCACCTTCATCTACCACTGTTTCAGCATGAAGCCTCGCACCCGGCATTAAAAATCTGCGCCTTTTGACGCCTCTACTTGATAACAGAATTTTCTTTTAGATTGATAGTATCTGGGTAAAACTACTTCTGATTACAAGAACATACAATTGTAATGTTTGATTACAATCATTATGATTATCCTTCTGGACATACGTCCTTCCCTCGGAATAATTATCTGTCTGTATTTTCAATAATGTAGAATTGATGCTTACTAGTTCTGAAATTCACTAGGAAGGACATCGGCCGTGACGGATAGAGGAATTAGATGCCCCAGAGAAACATATTTTATTTTTCATTCGACATTCCAGGAAGGTTACCAAATGCGACAAACGTTTATGTTTGTATGTAATGGACAATACTATACAATACGAGCGTGTGTGTGTGTGTGTGTTATTATGTATTCCATATAAGTAAAAACAAATGTATATTTGCGAATGATTCATTAAAACATAATGCTGCTAAAGCCATAATCTTACATGTTATCCTACATTTCAAACATATTGTTATATCAAGACTAATGATAATTGCAATTTCTTATTATCAAAACAAAGTACTTAGTTCAATAGGTCCTTACATGGTATAATATTTAGAAAAGTTACATGTTCATGTGTAACTTGAAATGGTGCTTGCCATTTCATCCGCAACCTTTTTGTCTGGACATCATCGGACACTTGATTCATTGGGTTTTGTCAAATAGTATACACTAAGATATCCTTGCAAATTCAACATGGAGGAAGCAACGTTGGTCTTTCGTGAAAGTAGTGAAGACAGCGAGACGCCAAGCATGAACAAAGGTAAACACAATGAATTCATTGGAATATTTTATCAAATAAAGAAAGGGAAAAGGCCAATGTATACTTTTCTTGGTCCAGAAATTTCATCAAATCAGCAATTCTCAGTCTAGAGGCAATTGTTGCAATGTTATTCCTTTTAGATATTGTTTGGAAATATTGCTTGTCACTGATTATAGATCGATGTCACCAGTTAAGAAAAGATCTGTCAATTTTGTGCGTGACATTGAATTCGGCTTATAGGTTTTTCGGAACTTCTCTTTACAAACAGATTTGAACTGACATCGCAATGGAGGCTTATATGCTTTTGCCGACTAATTCTTTTGTCAGATGAATAACATTTACTTTAAGTCCCGGTTTTGCAGTCTCCATAAAGAATGACTAACAAAAAGGTGAACATACTGGAGGCACTGTATGAAGTTCCGATGCGGATTACTCAAGAAATCCTCCCCACACACATGGGGACACTGTCACACACACGCGAAGACACTACCACACAGCGACACGTAGAGCATAACACATCGCGTAAGTGCTTATAAAACAGTTGTGTGCACACATAAACGCAAGACAACACATATAGAAGAAACGATACAATAACTACCGTACCATTATTTTAACCGTTAACGCGGAAACATATACAAATCAAAACCACCATCTCATATTCGTACTTTAAGTGGAGTTTCTTATCGACGCACTTTAATACCAAATATTTGCGACCATCTTTCTTTCTCTTTCTTTCTGTGCACATCTTTTTTTCTCTCCTTCTTCAAGTTTTATACATAGAGAATTAAGGTCAACGGCAAAATGATTTTGAATCCATGCACTTTCCTGTCATTTTCTCTGAACAATGAATTGATATATGATATCATTTGAATTAATCCACATATTTTGAATTCATTTTTAGGAGGGCAACAATACATGGAGAGAGAAAAGTAAAAGCATAACAAGATGAGTGTGCAATCAAAGAATTTACGTGAAACAGGTATCCTCCACTTTTTGCAAGTCCACTTGAAGCCAGTTTATCGCTTTTATGAAAAAGAATGAAAAATAAGAATTGCGTTATACGTTTGTTTTGCAGCGAGCCGTTATAGCGGCAGCGCGCATCCTCTTCCTCTCTCTCTCTCTCTCTCTCTCTCTCTCTCTCTCTCCTAAAGTTCAGTCTCATGTACCTCTCACCACGCGAACCTTCGAATACTCAGCCTAACATACTATCATCACAAGTGGACTGTGAATGCTCGAAACTTAATGATAATTGCTTCTTCGCTTTACGCTATTTTGGCTTATGAAAGTTTCTTTTATAAAAATGGTCTACTTTCGAATAGCTGGGAAAACCTGTGTATAATAAGAAAGAGGGATGGGAACACTGAAATAAATAAATAATAGGAGGAGGCCTGGAATGGCAAAGTTGGTTGATCGATAGATTAATACAGAAACAACAAATTCAAAACTAGTAGTTCACATGCGTCTCGCGGTTCTGTGGGGAATTCTAGTGTAAGTAATTCATAAATCTGCATATTCTATTCAAGTGCCACTACACATGAAACCCTACATCTTCTTTCAGATGTTATCAGTGAGAATGAGCACATTAATTCAGTATTTCTGTATACCCCCTCACACACATTTTAAACGTATTTAATACGTCATAGCACACCACACGTGTAGCTACAAATAAAAGCAGATAGGTAAGTGTTTGAACTATACACCCATGGATAATTGCATTATCTGTCCTTACAATGACAGCATAATTACATTTGTATCCGTTGTCACTGTTGACAGATACATGCCATTTAAACTGTCTGTGAGATGGTTATCACGCACAATACCCATGTCTGTCTCGACTCAATGTTTTCAGAGGTTAAGCTGTTTCCTTTGTGTTTTGTATTCCTAATAATTCTCTTTGGGTAGTAAAACGTACAATAATTCATTCTTGGTCAGGTAACTATGTAAATATTTTGAACCTTTATTCGTTGCCTTCTGTGGAGTGGACTCAGTTGCGGTGACTACCGTTACTTTGCTAGCATTTAAAAAAAAAATCTTTTCCGAAATTTACTCTTCATTTCTGTGTGTGTGGGGGGGTGCTTTTGAGCATTCCAGTATGTAATGTAATGCACCAAAATACCTGTATTCAAAAATTGAGGAAGAAATAGTTGAAAACTCACTGCCTGATGTTGAATATTGCTTGGTTCACGATATCCCATTCATCGGTTTTATGTTTTTCCAATTAATATCTGCAAGTTTGTCGAGGGAAATTTATCAACATTTACTTCATAAAATAGAGAACATCAATTTCCCATTTCACGCTTTCGATGCGAGAATAATTTAAAGTAGATCTAGTCTTTTTATTTGTTCCGGTTTCCAGCTGGTTTGTTAATCTCAAACGAATTTGCAATTAGCAATTAATGTACGTAATTATTTTTACGGTCTAAGTAAAATATTAACTTCTTCAAACAATTTCATAGTTTACGAAACAATTTAATTTCACACTGTGGGCATAACATGTTGTAGATATTTTACAGAAAACAATTTAATAATTTTGTAGGGTGAAATAAGCGTGTTGTTATAACATTTAGATTTCAACTTGAATTTCGAAAACCTGATCGTCACCTGTAACTTGTAAAAATCAAATTTTAAGCTCATCCCCCCGACCCCCCAAAAAAACTCCGTGAAAAGTAAGATGTGCTCTTGCGCTGGCTACGGCATCAGTCGTCCCTGCCAGGTTTCCACATATCATCAGTTTCTCTAGTCTTGGCTTCCGATTTTTGAAATAGATTTAGAGGCTACAAGCATCCGATGTGGCGTCACTAACTTCATGTTTGCTCGCTCACGACAGATCTAAGTAACAGGATCGACGTTGCTTAACTTCGGCGATCGTAGGAGAATCCCGTGAGAAAATAATAATTTGTCAGTTATAATCATAATTGCTTATTAAATGAAATTTGTATTGGCTCGCCTGTGAGACGTCGTATTGAGGTTTGAAGATTGTGTTCCAATACAAAGTTACTCCACTTACAACGGGTAGGAAAGGACCTTCTTACCGGACACCCTATATAAGTATGGATTTAAAATGTTGTTATTTATATACGATTAATATATAGATATTCCGAAACAAATGATCAAGAAATTGTATTTTTTGTTTATAAATCGTGTGATACGATGTATTGATATGAGGATTAATGTTTAGTTGTTTGATGTAAGAAAAAGAGAAATAACAATTTAAATATTGCCTCTGATAATACGGAATCTGTTTCTTATCTCAAGAGGAACAGTTTATCTACACATTCATCTTGTGGGGCAGCCTCATAATTATAAATATTTAACGTTGATGGTATATGTTGAGAAGCATTCGTTGTCTTCCTAAAATATGTACAGTAATATACACATATATAAGATAAAGACGGCTGCTAATCTACACGTTAGAATAAACATTTTGTTCATTTTGCATCCTCTGTGGAATTGATAAGTTATCTTAAACATACTGCATGGGTTATTTTTTCTAATGGCAAAATAAAGCTTGTTACACTTGAAATGTCGTTTTTTACATCATAAGAAATGCTAAAAGTGACAGATTTACTAATGTAGATGCATTTTCTTTCAGATTCAGTGTAAATACAAAATATAATTTGTTTTAGAGTTTTTTTAGTCCTTAACAGCAATGGTGCCTACCCACGAAGTTAGACTGATATCTAGGTATGCTTTCAAATTGGGGTGTAATTCTGCTCAGTAATGCTGATAACCGTAGTAAAGCATTTGGAATGAACACTACTACAGTGCGAACCGTTCAGCCTTGGTTCAATGAGCTCAAGTCTGGAAATATGGATAAGAATAATAAAGCTCGAAGTGGGACCAAACCTGTTCTTAAAGATGACGTATTATGGACAGTAGTGACTAACGATCAACGAACAACGGTTCAGACACTTTCTGGAGACGTTAGGACTTCACCAACGACCATATCACGTCATCTAAAAGCAAGAGGAAAGGTTAAAAAGTTGGGAAAATGGGCCCCACATGCACCAAATAAAATTCTCCATGACAGTCCCAGAACACACTAATCTCAGCTGATTTTTCTAAGATTAGAGAATTGGGCGATGAAATCTTGCAGAATCTTTCATATTCACCACACCTATCTCCTACAGATTACCATCTTTTCAAGCATTTCGAACGTCATATCCGTAATAAAATCTTTAGTTATAGGGGAGCCATAATTTGTCATTTTACTGAATTTGTAATAACAAAACGAAGGATTCTATACAGATCATTAGAAGATCGTTGGAAAAAGTTATTATTTCAAATAGTTACATTTTTAGGTAACAACCTAATAATCTGTCATGATGATAAGATTTTATTCGCATTAAAAGGAAAACACATCTATTTATAAAGTAAATATATTATTTGTCCAACTTGAGAGTCATTTTAAGAAAATCATTTGAATTGACTCTAGAATAGAGTTACAAATTGAATATGATGTATCTAGAAACAGTAATTACCAGTAATTAGGAAGATGCCATAGAGTATCAACGTGAGAGTTACTTAAATGGTCGATCAAGTGTATTTATTTTAATTTCCCTTTGTAAATTTAAATTTTACATGTTTATTAACTTGACATTCTAAACTGTGTTTTTGCGAACCAAAAGTAAGTTCAGTTTTCTCTTTGAATTCTCTAATTTCATTTTCTTTGAACTAAAGAAAAGAACACTTATTTTTTTAAAGATTTTATATCTGATACATTATTTCCCCGCCTTTCCATTTCAGCAATTATCAGCGGAAGTTTCAGTGAATGTTAATGTGTTAGTGTAGGGGATTTAAAAACTAAGTAAAATTATTTTTTCGACAATTTTTAAACTCACGAAAAGGGAAGCAGTAATGAACAAGATAAAACAAATCAACATCATTTATTTTGGCAGATTTGACTCTAATCCGACATTTCTGCATTAAGAAACTTTTTCTTGTAGATTTTCTACTAAAATTCACACATTGAAAATGTTGTCACTTAGACAGTTTTTAGACCCCAACCCCCAAATGAAAAGGGAACACCAAACAGAATCTTCATAGATTAACAAACACAGGAGTGCTGTGTCTCAGTATGTTATTATTTCGATGTCTACTCTCATCATCATCAGAAAATTATAAATGGAAATCATTATCACTTATGTTTTCGTTCATCGTTTACGTTCTTCTTTAAGCACAATTTTAACATATTCTATCAATTTAAAATGGTTATGTGACGAACGAATAAAAAGGTTTCTTCTGAAAATTTGACAGATTACTTTTATTTTAATTTTGCTTTGTTCTTTTTTTTAGAAAGCTATCGATTTGACAAACGGCACATCAATTCAAAGAATTGAATCTCTAATTCTGATCTGCTTGAAACCTTTCTCTTGTTTTCTCTCTCTTATTTTTCCTGATAAATATTTTGTCTAGAATCTCACAAGAGAGAGAGAGAGAGAGAGAGAGAGAGAGAGAGAGAGAGAGAGAGAGAGAGAGAGGGGGGAGAGAGTGAGAGTAAAATTAATAGAAACAAATCAACGCGTTGTGCGCTGCTTGGAATCGGCGTTACACGGCAAAAGATCGCTTTTGAGATATGACATCGCTTAAGAGGAATATTTTATTGGCTCCAATGGACCATCAATAAGGACAGATTGTTATCTCCCTTTGTGAAGATTGAATTCAAGGAAACCTTTCAGACAGCACACGCCCTTGACAATTAAGAATATCTTTCAGCGAATTACACTCAGTCACTCATACACAAACAAACGGACAAAACGATATTTGTGGTCACACCGACACACGCACACAGCCACACATAGCCACACACGCACACGTTTTTAAGAGTGTGTTATTTTATATATTGGGTAAGGGAATATATCCAATATATCTATCTGTGTTTCTGACTTTACGGGCTGAAGATGTTGGTACGTCTGATGATTCCTAAAGGTCAATATATGGGTTGCAAATTTGATTGCAAGGTTAAGTTGATCGCAGGATGAACATAGGATCGGGGTACTGGCCGTTGGTTACCCATAAAAGTAAATCTAGGTTCCAAAATACGTTTCACGCCCTAATTCGTAAGTTTCTATTTAAACATTCATGTATTTCTTTAGCAGCCGTTGGCTGGAGTCACGGATAATGGAATCGTTCAAATTTCGACGGAGAAAATTAAAAACCTTTTTCTTTTATTTGCATGTGCCTTCAATTTGTTTCAAACCTTCCGAAAAGTTTGTCAGTAGCAAGACATATATGTTCTCTCTCTCTCTCTCTCTCTCTCTCTCTCTCTCTATATATATATATATATATATGTATATATATTAATGCAGCTAATTACGACTATCTTCCAGTTAAGGAAGGCCTGCTCGGTACCCTAAAAGTGTGCATTCTAAATCCATGGCTTCACGTGGGCTTGACCCATGATCTATGACTATATTCTATGTTAACCCAGAAAACAGACCCTCGTTCCGTGTATTGATTTGATGCCACGCATTGTTAATCGTTCACATACCTTCCTTTTTCAATTAGCATTAAAGTTTTATCAAGATCATCATTTTATTGAACCCTTTCTGTTTTTTAGTCTTTTTTAGGCCATTGATGGCGCATAATCTTTGCATAATATTACCAATGAGAATTCTATTCCATGGATGTTCATTGAATGGTTGGTATTGTTCAACGCGTAAAACATTTTTTCTGTAGTATCGTGTTTTCTTGTCATTTCTATGAACGATCAATTTCTGTAATTATCTTTATCGCTGATATGATTATCTTTCCACCAGAATCATCTGGTTGTCATTAATGAGGACCAAGTAGCGGCAAGTTTAATACATCTATTTGAGGTTATCTTTAAAGCAGTTTTGTCTCACGTTTGAGGTCTGCTCAGCCCAACTGTACCGAAAACATTTCACATGCTATTTCTCTTAGTATACATTTGAATTACCCGCGTACTTGTTTTTCTTTTCTATGTTTGGATTCTTTTGTTTTAGCAGGATCCCATCAGATCTTTTATTTGCCGATTTATTATTGTCTTCATTTTAATGTTTGAGTATTCATAATTATTCTTTTTAAAGTCGAATCTATCCAGTCTCCTTTAGTCTAGGTCAATTCACCAGAAATGTTGACATCGAAAGCAAATAGTGTAAATTCATGAGGACGTGCTAAATCAACATCTGCTGGCCAACAGTGCCTGAAAAATACCAGATGGCCGCTGTTCTGAAAGTGTATATTCAAAGTGCTAAATGGAAATTGTGGTACATTAGGTCATACAGTGTGTGTAGCGGTATTAAGGGGTGCCAAATACAAATCTTTTGTAGGTGTTCATATAATCTGTTTTTATATTTAATGTGTAGAATCTGCCTTACCTTT
>VCCN01005109.1:2799160-2809341 GCA_006491835.1 Architeuthis dux | reverse complement strand
ATCAACTGACTCGAATATAAGCCGAGTCTGTTATTTTGCCATCTTCGACATATCAAGAGAGAGGGAGAGGGAGGGAGAGAGAGAGAGAAAGAGAGTAGGTAAATATTACTAAACTGATGCATACTCAGGTTCACATACGTATAAACATCTATGCATAACCACAGAATCCTTTTTACTCCTGAATTATTGTTGTCGGCGAATTCATTCCTGATGCAACAGCAAACAGATATTGGACCTTTTCTTCTTGCAACGTCGTTTTTTTCACATGGGAAAATCACATGTGTGTGTCTGATAGAATATGTATAACCTACTTTTCACTGTCTCTCTCGAATGGGTTTCCTTAGGCTATTTACACATAGGCTCACAAAAGACAGTGCTCGCATAAAGTAGTGCTGCAAAATCCGTGCTATATTCGGTTGGTGTATGTTGTTAAAAATCCTCAAACTACTATGCAGCCCGTCTTATACTTACGTGAATGGGTTACGGTACTTTCGTCTACCTCACTTTAGCAAAAATATTAGTTTTGTCTAAATCACTTTGGTCGAAAATCACCTTTGTCGCCACAATACCTCCAAAGGTTTTTAATGATATGTTGTTGAATGATGGGCTATTGCCTAAGGAAGAATTGATGGGGTGGATTTAAGGATTGTTTTTCGATTGAGAGGAAAATAATTCCAGGATCCGTTCCAGAATTTAATAAAATAAATATCTCTCAATCGAAAAGAATCCCTGGATCCACACCAAAAGTGCATTGCTATACCGTCTTTTTTTACACCAAACTATTTTGCCAGACGCAAATTTGAGGTAATTAGCGTTTAGGTTAGCGATCTGATCAGCTGAAGTGGCTTTGAGTCATTTAAAGCTAATGAATTGACATGGTAGCCTTTATTTGTATTATTATTCTTATCGTCACAAATGAATTTACCATAATCACCTTCTAATGTTGCCTCTCTTTAAATCTTCTTCTCAGCATCAAATATCAAGTCAGCAGTCTATTAACCAATTAGTAAAATATCTTGATAAGCCTCCACCTAGTGCTGGTGGAATCGTTTGAAATAAATCATCAAAAATAAACTACGAACAAAAAGTCGAAACAACTGGCCATCATTCACTCTCTCGACCGCTCTAAGTGTAATTGAGATTGTCATTGCTGAACGGAAATCATTTCTCTGCTCACCTAAACGTCGACAGTAATTGTAAAAATGTGTCGATGGTTTTGAAAAGCTTAAATACAGAGAGAAATTCAACTTCCTGTATGTAAAAGTGCTTACTCGAGCGTTTCACCCGTGTAAGCATTTCTACATTCTGAAATTAAACCAGAAAAAAAAGTAAATTAAAAAAACAGCACTTTTTCATTTGTTATTGCATTAATGATGCAAAGTCTGTCGCCAGCTATAACACCCACATCCACATCCACATCCATATCTATCTATCTACCTATCTATCTATCTATCCTCTTCCTTGAGAGTGCCTGCTGTTGAAAGGTGATCATCAAGCTAGTCTCGAATACAATTCAATACTATCGTTAGTCTTGGACTGGAACGTAAATTAGTGTGGATCGCGGGGGTTCCAGTCCAAGACTACGGTAATCTTAAGATATGTGGTTTTACTATATATTACCCCTAAAAAATAACGGGAATATATAAGTTTTGATAAATTACCCAAATATATATATGGTATAAATGTGTTTATTGTAAACAAAATACAAAAAAAAAATAAAACGCATACCTGTAACGAATTTTATTTTTCTGTCAATTTTATACCAATCTTCATATTTTTTGTTTTTTAATCATTTTAAAATAAAAACACAACATAATTAGGTAAAACAACAAAACTGATACGTCGTCGTCGTCGTCGTCATCATCATCATCATCATCATCATCATCATCATCATCATCATCATCATCATCATCATCATCATCAGTAGTAGTAGTATAAATTGTTATATTACCAGCAGCAGTCGCCTGCATACTTTCAGCTAGGAGCCCATTTGATCAGTGCTTTCGCAGTACCGCCTTTCTGTTTGCTTTAGCGTATCCGATAAAACCGATTAAACACAAAAAGTGACAACGGCGTTCACATGTTTGTATTCCTTCTTACTTAAATATTGATAAATATGTTATCTATCTATTTTCTCTACAGAATGTGTGAGGATTCGTACCGTTTATCGGGACAGAATATATAATCGGTTCAGTACAAATTCAAACTGAGACTGTTTGTGTTCGCAGTTGAACTAGTGCACATGGGAAAAGGATGAATCTATTTCTATCTGTGCCCTTTTCCGCCACATTTCCTCTTCTCACTGGTAGACGAAGAAGAGGGTGGGAAATCCGTATTGGGCGAATAATCACCTATAACCGATTATTCGCAAAAACAGTAATTATCTTTAAAAGCTGTTATTGTCATCCTTGACACTAGTCTGTCACAAATACCGTCTCTCATATCTACATTGTTATTCTTATATATTGTCCTATCTATCTATTTTTCTTTCTATCTATCTATATATCTATCTATCTATCTATCTATCTATCTATCTATCGACTTTATAGTGACCGTAATTACTTTGTTCATATGCATGTAGCTATATATTAGTCTCTTTGTACCTACACACTTAGTTCTACTTGTTTGTTTACCTTTGTCTATCGTATCGACCTGTCTCTGTAATTCGTGTTTTAGCTTTAAAACAATACCAACTCAATACACACACACACAAAGAGAAATTCACAGAGAATGTACTGAAAATATACATACGTCGAGATGTAATCCTGCATACATTAATGTGTATCTAACGAGAAAGTCAACAAATATAAGCAGATTAATTTCCGCTATGAAATACAAATAAAAAATATCTTGAAGTGAAAAAGTACGGGAAAATGAATTCTGCAAAAATCCTGAAAAATGAGAGACTCCAGACATAAATGATTTAATTTATGCAGATTGGGAGATTTTAGATTTAAAATTATTTCAATGTTTTTCTAAGCGAATCGGCAGCTTTCATTAAATAAAGGAAAAACAAACTGTCAGTTGAGAAATAACAAGCGAGTATAGGCGTGAAAAAGGTAAAATAATTGAGGGAGGAAACACACATACACAGACACACATATATGTATATATGTGCGTTGTGCATGTGTATCCGTATGTGTTTATGTGTGTGTGTACGATTGAATATTTAAAATGAAATGGAAGGATTGGACGATGGATTTGACATTACTAAACGGGAGAGAAAGAATGAAAGGAAAGACAGGAAATACAATGGGTGAGTGTGTGTAAATAAAGAAGAAGAAAAATGAGAATAAAAAAAGAAGTAAAGTAAAAACACAAAAAATGAACCTGGAGGAAGGAGGGGAAAAGTAAAGTAAAGATGAAATAATAAATCCTTACGTTTAAACATCGGAGAAGAAGAAGAAGAAGAAGAAGAAGAAGAAGAAGAAGAAGGTTGATCAATAAAGCGAATTTTATTTTAAGAAAAAACCGAAGCAGCCCAGACAAAAAGAACAAAAAAGATCAGAGCTACAATGATCGTAAAAGAAAAGCTGATTATCGTTCTATAATTAACAGGTTCTCAGCGAGAGATTTTCTCTCCTTATAAAAAAGCTGGAAATACTCAAAAAACAAGAAAATATATTGAAAAATATGTTTGAGTAAAAAGGCATCATAAAATCTGTTTAATGTCGTTGTTTTTTTTTTTATTTCGTTTAGAAAAATAATCATCTACTTATATACTGAATAGGTTATTTTTCTCTTTCTCTGACCGTACTAATGGTCTCTCCCACTTAAGGGTAACAATTCGGCTGATAAAAAAATATCTCATATCCACCATTTGAAACTATGCGCTTTTCCACGGAAACGACTTAAGGAATTTATTTTCTAAAAAAATCAACTCAAGCAAATCCGATAATTTATTTCACGGGGATTAATTAGTTAGTCTGTATGGTTAGTCACTCAATAGAAACCGTCACGTGACCAACGTCTTTTGGCAGCGTGCCGTGTTTTGGGTTATCAATTAAACTTCGAAAAAACGAGTGATCAATGATTAAGTTTCTTCTCTCGGCTTTTGTTAGGGAGCGATCACTAAAAAGGTTCGAATTTTCAAGCATGGATGCTCACACTAAATGACCAATTTAGCATTAACTTAGATTGCAAATTGAACTCCCCACTAGAAACCTAAACGGTTTTTTATAGTCATAATAAGTAGAAATGTTTAAATTCCCAGCCCTCTAGCTCCATTGGTGCGGCCTGTACCCGTAACACATACGGTGACTATGTTGACAGTTTTGGTTTATAGTTTATAACAGCAGCAACATACATTCACTGATGCCATATCAAACTGAAAACTAATTGGTATTAATGTTACTGTCTCTGTACTGAGAAATGTTATCATCGATATTCTGATTGCTACGGTGTAAGAGGATGACTGTCTCTTAGCTTAACAGCAACGTCATTAGGCGCGACAGGTGTTTGTGAAATTTCTCAACACTTCATTCTACATGCATTGAAAGGAACGAAATTTCAGATGAGCCATAAAGAAATTTCAGAGTTGCGAGTTTAATCGCTAGCTTTGTTTTGTATGTTGGAAAACTCTGAGATGTATTAATTATATCACGTTGGCGAGAAAATAGTCGTTTTCTTTTTTATATATTTAGTCGACAGAAGTTTAACACAGCTAATATCCATATTAATTTCCATCTTTTCAGTTGTCATCTCAAACATATCGACAAAAACATTAAGCGTAGCTTTTACAAGAACGAATATCAAACTTATTTCAAACAAAATAAAGGCACTCACACAGTTGGTCACATCAATGCAGCAATGAAAACGAGGATGTAAATTTCCTATACAATTGGATATTTTAAAATTCTCATTTATTGAATTCTTCTATGAAAGTTAGAAAAGAAAACGTTGATTTGTTTTGACAAGCGAGTTTTACGCAATTTTGAAAGTTTTGAATTTTTCTGTCGCAAAATATTTGAATTATTTTATCTACAAATTTATATTTTAAGAAATAATTATCAAAACCTTCATGCAAACGAATAATTTATAAAATGCCCAAAGTGGAGGTTCGATTTCACGGAATGAGCTGTTTTGTTTATGTTACAAGGCATGGGCACCTGTTGTATGGCAATGGTTATCAAGATCTTTGAGGTAGACCATTAACTACTTTATTATATGCTGGGTCCGCTACGATACTGTTCCAGATTAAGATAAGCTGTATATCCATCTTGTCATTACAAAGAATTCACAATAGCTAGCTTTTCTGTAGTTAGTTAGTTTTTAGCCGCCCCATCTAAACACAACTTTTCAGAAAAAATAATAAAATATTTACAAAATCATTCAACGCCACGTTTTTGATTAAAGGCATTTGAAGAAAGTCAGAATATCACAAAACCTTACTATTTTATGTTGCATCAAGCTATCCGTAAATAATATTTTGTAACAGTTTGATTTATATAGAGCTGAAGTTTGATAAATCATATTTGCATTACTTTATTTTTGGTAACTATCCAAATTGTAAGAAACCGTCACCCAAACCTTCATAAAAAATGTCAACATGGGTTTCTTCAGTTGATAAGCGGCCTAGCTGCCTGGCCATCTATGTATGCGTCGCACATAAATGCCACACCAATGGAGCTAGAGGGCCGAACATTTAAACATGTACTCCTTATTATGTCTAGCAAAACGTTTTCTTTTCATAATCCTCCCCTCTCCTAATATGTGGGGGTTCAATTTGCAATATAAGTAGGTCCCTTACTTTGTGTTCGGCAGCATTCACGCTTTTTAAGTAGAGAGAAGTAATTTAATAACTGATCTCCCCCAACACGGCTTGCTGCCAAAAGACGTTGGTCCCGTGACGGTTTCTATTGAGTGATTTACCATACCTGATTAGTGTGTATATTTCACAAAGGAAATTCAAAATAAGAACAAATTAAAATGATCGCGCTTTATTTAACTTTTTGTCTGCAGCTGTGATTTCTCTCAACTCAACATCAGAGTGTCTTAAACGATGTTACATTCTTCTGAGGTCAGCACTGTTTGAAAAATGGTAATTTTCCTCAGTGTTTGTATTTTGGGTATGTTTTAATTTTCTAGTACATGCCCCTGGCAAACTCTTTTGGACTGATATCTTCTCAGGACAATAATATTTCCGGTATAATAATAGTAATCGGAACTATTTACTATTATTTACTTTAGGATTATAATTCACCTCAGAATATAATAGATTATTAATCTACAAGCCATATGTTGTATCTTACAATATGAAAGAGTTATAATAGTTATGTTTTTGCTGGCTCTTGGACTTTTTGCGGAGAGACGTTTCATCGGGGGATCGTTTCGCCGGAAACCTTTCTATTGCTAAAACAAACCATTGCTAAATCTAACTTACTCAAACGTATGTTGATTTAAAGTAAATGCTATGTTATTTTGTATGTTATTTTACCGACGTCTTTATCCATTGATCGTTAAAAACAAAGACAACAAACAATATGAATTTTCTCAAAAATAATCTTATTTTACAATTCAGACGACATTGGAGGAACAGCATGATGTATAAAACAAATATTATAAAATAAAATTTTACGAACGATTATAAATATCCGTTAGGAAACCGATTATAAATATCCGTTAGGAAACCAATTTTGTTAATTACATAATTAATTAAAATTGAAAAAAAAGTTCCTACATTTTTTCTTGACTTTGTTAGAAAGAAAAGAAAATGTTAATCTATGAAAACGAAAAACAAATTTATTTAATTATTAAGTATAACGTCATGACTAACCTATCAAATAACTGTCATCACCTATGACGTATTGATGTATAGCTGATAATAAAAGTAAACATTGACGATACAAGTAAACATTGACTTTAATTCTACTTAATAACGAAAGTTGTTTTCCGTTTCTTTAGCTTTTTTCTTTATAGCAAAGCCAAGAAAAAAACTTATGAAGGGCATTTCTTAAATCTTAATTAATTAGTTTTTAAAAAAAAATTAGTTGTCGAATTCCTGATGGATATTTCTAATCATTCGTATTTTTCTTGTCTTCATATTTTATGCTGGTTTTACAATATCGTCTAAGATGTAAAATAACATTTTTCTAGGGAATGTTATTGTGTTTTATTACCTTTAAATGGTCAATGGATAAAAACAACACCGTCCGTCGACGGAGGAAGCCCAAAATAAAGATTTTAAAAAAAACAAAAAATTACTTACATTAACATATGTTTAAGTAAGTTAAATTTTGTTTTCTGCAATAGGAAATATAAATATTTTGAGACAATGAAAAGCAGATTCATGTGTAAAAATAAGAACATATCCTTCCAACAAAAATGTTTTCGCACGAAGGCCCGTTGGTGAAAAGTCCTGTCGACGAAACATCTATTAAGCGAAAGGTTTTTCGACGAAAGGCCCACCCGACGAAATGTCTGTCGGATAACTGTCAGCGTTTGGACACGGTTTTTTCGAAATCTCAGTAAATCTACTACTTATTCTGCATTTAAAAGTGCAAGTGAGGTCTGCTAATACCTCGCACGGCTAGTCACAGTAAAGATGAGCATTTCCGTCATTTGACCGCCGAGCTTTCAGCATGAACACTTCTCAAGTACTTCGAAAGGTTAATGGAAATTGACCTAGCGTTTACAAGCGGAAACATTCACTTTGCTTTCGAACGCTGTTTTGCCTTCTCGAACACGCTTTCTTTCGCCCTACTAACTCGAAGTGCGCAGTAGTGTACCGAGGCTTGTATGGTTATGCATGGCTATGTAAAAGGTCCAAACGAATGAGACACTAGACATGGATGTGAGTAGGATGGCTTTCAATCATGTTATTCGCCCTTAGACATATTTCGCTTTGATGCCCCTTGGAAATATATAAACGTAAAGTCTCCTACACTCTATTCAACTCGGAGTAATTTTGCCAAGAATTAAAATTAAAATACATTCGAATTAAATACGATGGTAATGCTGCGCAGATTCCGTTTTAAATAATGCTAATATGTACGCACTTATCGATTTTCAAATGGCTCAAACTTATTGCTGATATTGAATGAGCCTATTTTAGAATATGAGCCTGCAATGTAAACATTCTCTCGTAGGAATTGTTTGGAGAATATGAGAGTTGGTATAATTGCACAAGCAGATTTGCACTGCCGATCCAGACAAGAAGTTGTGAAGAAAAGTACAACAGTGAAATGATCAGGAAAACTACGTGTTGGCAGTGACATTTAGAATAGCCTTTTGCTGTTAATACCTGGTCAATTAAGGTAAATATAGGAATATGGTTCGCTCAAATGCTCAGTGACCCACCTTCTTCTCCATCAAATATGGTGGCATGCTAGTGACGAGACATTTCATCACTTCCCTTTCGTTTTTTGCTTCGCTTTCTTTCTTCCCTTCCAGATAGCGTATCTGACGTAACATATTTGAGGCCTGTTCCTATCACCATGACAACAGAATACCTCATTGTTTATCTTCCCTTTCTGTCTTCGCCTCTTCACCCTTTCCTGTGTATCTTCACCATGACAACAGAAAAATTCACCATTACTCTAAGGTGATGACAGGTCCCGTTACCAACGTTGATCTTAGCACGATTATTATGGCAGTGATAACAGAGAAATGCAGTTCAAACCCTTATATTGTGGTTTGGACAATGAAAATGTCCCAAGGAACCTCACAAGTAAACTGGAAAAAAGCACTAACTGTGTAGGGTCGGTGGATACGCCCTGACACCTGCGGTAAATACTAGTGCGACTGAGCAATCTTTGAACGCATCCTCATGTAGAAGTGTGTGGGGACCCACATTAAAACGACCATAGCTCGTATTGAAGCATATAAATACCGTCGTACTGTTCAATTCCTACAATATGTATTTCATGTCCAATCAAGTCGCACTTCACTGCTCAGGCTGGAGGATTATTCCGTTCACAGGTCCCGCCGTCTATGGTCTTTCTGCAGTGGAAAGAAAAACCCACAAAATCCTTCGTTCGCGATGCCCAGCCATTCATTATAATGATTACAAACGCTCTTATTTACCTGGGTTCAAACACCTACCATCGGCTCCGATGTAAATATACAACTCAGCCAGTATAGCAAGTAGGGGAGACCGGAGCTAGTTGGGCACAGGGGCAGGTTGAATCACTTGCTTTAATTTGTGTTTCCACCATTTGATGACGCCACTGTTAGCCGCATTTTCAGCAGATGAATTTCGGCATTTTCTACTAAGTTTGAGTCATATGTGTTATAAGCACGGACAGTTTTGGATGAAAAACGTTTTTTCACCCTGGTAAATAACTTATTCACTTTGATAAACGTGTGTCTAGTTCATGCTGTATTGTGCGGTTGAGTTAATGTATTCTATGTTTGCAATTAGAAATGACAATAAACAGTATATATACTACATTTCTGTCAGAACCTTTTCTTGGAATAGAATTTAAACAAAACTATGTGTTTGGGGATGATTGGTACATTTTAAGCCTGATTACCTGGTACGCTGTAATTGTATGCAATTATGCTAGTGGAAAAACAAAAAAGCTTACAAAATAACAAAACAAACTCCGAACAAGTCATTGGCGGTGTCATTATTTTCTCATTGTTCTTTTTTTCCATCTTTCACCTTATTACAATGTATCATTGAGGTACACTCGCATATGATTCCACGTTCCTACCAGGTGGTCATTATATTCATAACATCTAAATGTTTACTCAAATACATTCTTCTGTCTGGTTTAACATTTTCCATTTCTCAATTATAACAATATATTAATCACATCTGTACCCACTAGCAAGAGCATTAACCTGTCCAATCAGATTTTACCAACTATCGCCACTGGTGGGGTAGGATTGTACACTTATTTCCGAATTGTTAAATGATAATATAATAAACTTGACAAATGTCTTAGATTTAAACGACCCATCCAGGGAATGTCTCTTTTCCATAGTACCTTTTGGTCATATAGGCGTTTTAATTAATTAATTTCAAAGGGAGTTACAGCCATCTATCTGAAAAAATGTACCAACTTGCCCCGCTCTTACTAGTTACCAGAGTATTATACTTTCTCCCTCTCTAGTAAATATCTTTCTTTGCTATTCTTTTCATATTTAAAATGTAACATCCTTTCTCATTTCGACGTACAACGGGAATTTTAATCATCAATATGAAATCAAATGATGGATAATTTTATATCCAATCG
>VCCN01005109.1:2703467-2715065 GCA_006491835.1 Architeuthis dux | reverse complement strand
AATAATAATAATAATAATAATAATAATAATAATAAAAACAGGGGGAATGTTTCAAGGAGACTCTCTGTCCCCCACCCTTTGTGCTAAACATGATACCGCTAAACTTGAAAACAGAAAAGGATACCAATTATCCAAAGCGAAAAGTCAACCACCTCATGCATATGGATGATATAAAACTATTTGCAAAGGACAGGGAAGAGCTCGAAACGCTCTTCAACAAAGAATATAGCGATGACATCGGTATGGAATTTGGAATAGAGAAATGCACGCTAATGGTTATATGCGGCAGAAAGTATCGAGTTACCGGACAACCAAAGGATTAGCGCAGTGAACACACGGGACCGATATAAATACCCGAGGCTTCTCGAATGTGACTCGATAAAACAGAAAGGAATACCTTAGGAGAATTAGAAAAATATTAAAGACTAAGTTAAATGGCAGAAATGTGATAAAGGGAATGAACACGTGGCCAGTATCGGTAGTAGGATGCACAGGGCCATTCCTTGGATGGACAAAGGGTGGACTCCGATCAATAGACCGACGAACTAGGAAACGTATGACAATGCACAAGGCCCTGCACCCCAGAAATGAAATAGATAGACTGTATGTGAAGAGGAACGAAGGAGGAAGATGACTCATTAGTATAGAAGACTGTGTCCAAATGGCCAAAATGGGATTAGAAAAGTATGTACAAGCAAGCAGTGAATATATTAATATCATGCAAAGCGCTCGAATCAGTACAACAATCAACAAGGTAGCTAGCGAGGGAATAGAAAAAAAGCGACAAGGAAGGGACAATGGAAAACAGAAAAACTATACGGGGAATTCAAAAGACACATGGAAAATGTCGCAGACGAACGATCGTGGACATAGCTATGCGAAGGAAACCTGAAGAGAGAAACACAATCTCTCATCATGGCAGCCCAAAACAAATGCATCAACACAAACTATGTCAAGGCGAAGATCGACAAAACCCAGACAAACAGCAAATGCCGCCTATGTGGAGAAAGGGGTGAAACTGTAAACCACATAATCAGTGAATGCATTAAACTAGCCCAGAATGAGTACAAAACTATTATAGATAAACCAGAGATTGTCCTGAAAAGTAGAAGCCCCAAATTACTCTGGGATTTCGACATTTTGTAGTTGTGGACAAGGGAAAGAGAACCAGCCAAATAATAGACGAGGCTGTACCTGCGGTTCACAGAGTAAATACGAAGGAAAGTGAAAAGCTAGGAAATTACTAGGACCTGGCCCGGGAGCTGAAACAAGTGTCGAACATGAAGGTCAGGATAGTACCAATAATTGTATGAGCACTCGGAACTGTGCCAAAGACATTACAAAAAGGTTGGAGATAAGAGGAAGGATAGAGATTATGCAGACCACAGCACTATTGGGGTATGTACGAATACTGAAGAGAATACTGGAGGTTTGAGACCTGCGACCAACAGTCGTTAACAATGGCCTTAACAGCTAAAATAGGCCCGGTGGAGGGGGGTAATGGGGAAAAACGAAAATCCCAAAGCATAAACACAACAACAAAACACAACATCAAAACACAACAGCAAAATACAACAAAACAACAAACAAAACAACAAAACAAAACAACAAAACAAAACACAACAAAAACACCAAAAATCAAACAGACTGGGGAAGGTTGTTACTGTACTAACCACATCGCTTCTCTGATATGTGAATACGATGAGAGAACTGTTGGAGACTTGAGGAGACTTACTGTCACTCAACCTTCAGCGAAAATGACCAGACATTTGGTGAGAAAGTGCTAAACACAGTGACCAGTTTCCAGCGATGACCACCAGGCATTTTGTGTGAACATTATAACGTCTTACCAGAAAATGAAATCATTGAAAAATCAAAAAGAAAATCATGCCGATAATTACATTACTGAAATCTGTGTAAATACTGAGGAAAATGCTATCGTATTGAAGTGATCTGCTATCACTTGGTCTCCAGCGAAATTACCAGATGCTATTGGTAATGGAATGCATCCAAAATACTCAAATCCGACTGAAGATCCATAATGACATCCACTTTAAAAGAACAAAGTTTTGTGAAGAAGACTAAGCATTCCTTTCTCCACACTACCTGTTTCGTTTGAAGAGTGAAGTAGTCCCCTTGAAGAAAATGGTTATCACATGAATTCTTTGGTAATTCGCTCAATGTTTGTCCATGTTTGTTCCTTTATATTCCACCATAATTTCCTAATGTAGGAAAAGAGAATGATTATTCGATACATCGTGACTAATTAAAGGTAATTTGGAATGTAGCTGCAGGAATGAGTCAATCCCGCATCACATACTACGAGTGTTTTCTATAACTGATTGTGTTTCTCATTGCTACACGCTACTTCTTGTTGAAAACCGTGGTTTATTTAATTGTGGAACACAAAGTTTAGAAAGATTGTATTGTAATTATTTCAGACATTCTCGTATCATTATATCAGGTATGGTTTGTATTACACAATTTTCGGAAGTTATATTTCTCGGACTTCAAAATTAGAATGCTGGAGATAACAATTAACATTTTTAAAAGTCAATGTAGATACTATTTAAATATATTGTTGAGTACTCATAATACTTCATTTCACAACATAAAATAGTGAACAATAACAATGCTTCTAGTATTTTTGCTGCCGTAGAATTCAAGAGAATAAGAATGTTCGGTGTATCTTGTAGGCATTTGAAATCCTCTCCTGCTGAAAAAAAAACAACATTTTGTTTATTTTATACAAACCCCTCGCAGATATATATTCAGAACCCCCCGTGTTTTCTTTTCACGTGCAAATCAACGTTGATTATTTCATTTAATTCTCTACTGTAATAATCAACTCATTAAATATTCATTTCCGTTGAATTCTGCAAGCTTTCATTTTTTTAAATGTACTTTCTTTTTTCCACCATTTCCTTCATAGAAAGCATCTTTCTTTATCTACTTTGACCAAATCCACCCATATGCGAAAATGTTGTGACTATAACAACCCAGATGAGGAAACTAGTCCGGGTAAATCAGTGGATAATTGGGATAACTATTTAAACAAATCATTATATAAATATTTAAACAAAAATAAGCAATCAGACAATATATAAAAACCGTCATACTTTAAGCGCTATTAATATTCATTAAGTTTAATTTAGTCCAGTACAAAGCCGGATGAGAAGAAACATCGACAGGGAGTCTGCTTTACGTCAGTTTTCGAAGTGAAAAGCGCCTGCATGTCTTGAAAATCATCTTTCAATATCCATAAATTTACTTGGACTCGATTACAGACCACTGCCACAGATGAGAAATGAGCAACAACACATGCCTGATATGTTTAATGTCATTTACTTATTAATATAACAAGCAAGAAGTCTGAAATATTTCCTGGTAAAGTTCAGTGTTTCTTACTTTTTGCATGTCTTCTTTTTTTTCTTCGTGTGATTCTTAATCTTTCGCGATGTTTCTTCTTCCGAACTTTGAATCTTTTAAAAAGTATTGTTCTTGTTTTGTTTCGTTTCGTTAATTTCACTTCACATCGTCTTTTTTTAATGAATATTTCTTTTAGCTCGAAACTTTCTTCTTTGTTTTATTGTTCCTTCCTTTTTATATCTTCTTCTGTCTTATAATACGTCTTGTCTTCTTAAATATTCTCACAAACATGCCTAAGTAGCTTTACTTGAGTAGAAGAGCTATATTTAGCCTTTCCTGCTATAATCACGTCAAAATTAGATATGCACAAGACCTCTTCAATATCCCTTTATAGATGCATCGTGAATTTCTCATACTTTTTACAGTACAAAGCCCATCATTGTTTTTAGCTCGCAAAAACCTACTTGTCTGCCTCGTGCCATCTTGTTTCACAGACCATTTTTTCACAAGTTTTCATTAATCTGTTCATTCCAAAACGGGGAGAAAAATAGAAAAAGAAATTAAAAACGTGCATTTTCAAGCATTCCTTCTTTTTGCGTCACTCGTTCATCGAAGGTAAGCTTTAATCAGGCGATATTTTTTCTACTGCTATATTTTTTCCAAGTTACGGCCAATGAAGGAGCTTCTCAGATCAACTACTATTCTTCCTAGAAAGATCACACCCAATTTTCTAGACTACATTGCCTTGACATTGCGTCTAATGAAACATTCCAGCTGTGTCATTCGCTTCGCACCCCAAGCATCGATAATGAACGAACCGCCATTAAAAAATACATTTTTGACCTTCCGACGCGCAAAATCTCCTTGTCGGTCGACTGGCATTTTTAGTTCATTGTTAATACACGGATGCTTGGAGAAGTGGATCTTTGTGCAGTGATACACAATCCCCTTTTTAGTATAATTTACTTATATGTATTCATTTCGTGTCTATCCGTCTATCCACACGATATCCCCATAATTTAACAATGAATTTCAATGAAATGAAATAGTGGCTATGGGAGGAGTGATTAGATTTCGGGGTGGATCCAGACATTTGGTTTTGATTGAAAGAGGTTGTATTAATCTGGAGAAAAAGGGGTTAAAAAGAACAGTTAATAGAAAGGCTCATTTTGAATTTCAAGGGAAGTAACTCAGTATTTGCAAATTTGAAGATGTGTCACTTGTGTTTATAAATGTTAGAAACTGTTAATCACAACTGTTAACTTTCAACTGTGTCTGTCTGTCTGTTTGGCTGGCTGGCTGCCTGACTGACTGGCTATGTATGTATCACGCGCACAGGCCGCATCCATGGGGCTAGAGGGCTTTCAACATTTACTCCTTATTATTTCTACGTAAAACGTATTTTTGATTTTTTAAATTCCCCTCTAAATATGTTTTTTAATTTACAATCTAAGTTTTTGCTAAATTGATCCCTTATTTTAAAAAAAACTTCAGACTGTTTTGGTGATCACTGCCCAACAAAGAGAGATAAGTAACTTATTGATTGAACAAATATGAACAACTGCTGATCCATATCATCTTTCGAATGTGTATACGCACATACACATACACATACACACACATATGCAGGCACACACACCCACCATCATCATCATCATCCGTTATAAGTCCACTGCTGGACAAAGGTCTGTCTATCTCTTTCCATGACGAGCGTGATTGCGCTAACCTCTACCATGTCTTACGGGCAAACCTTCATATCACACATCTCCATCTTGTGCCTGGTCTTTTCCTATCGTGTTTACTGTCCCACTGGCAACAAGTTGGTTAGCTTTGGTTCCATCTGTTGTACCTTCTTCTTGCTACGTTCCCTGCCCCTCTCCATGTGTTTTGCCTAATTATTTGTAGAATATCCTCACCCTCTCGGGTTCATGTTGATCCTTTTCTATCGCACAGAGGGAAACGGAAATATCAGTGTTATAACACTGATATTTCCGTTGCCCTCTGTGCGGTTCTGAGTTGGTTTGCGACTGGTTTTGTAAGTTTCTACTTTTCACACCCGTACGTCATAGCTGGAGTTATGCATTGATTGTATACTTTACAACTTTTAATCATCAAGTTAGCTCTGCAGAACCTTCACCACGTAACAAGCCTTGCAGCAGTGATAGTATCTGTTATTAATATCCTGGCACCCAGAGGTGTCAAGCCGGTTATTTGAATTCCGTATAAATAGTGTAGAGTTTGATTTGCTGGATTATCTTCGGTTTTTTTGTCTCTATTAACTCCCACAAGGTATTAATCTTCACATTTGGCTTCTAATAGAATTTCTATAACGCAATACCGAACAACATGAAAGAAAAGATAGTTAAGAAAATTAAGTGTATAATAACACAAGCTAACCGCAAAGACACAGGCAAAACATTTAACAAAACATTAAAATTATACGGAATTGATGGGTATTTTCATCGATGCGGTGTTAAATCCTTCAAACTTTCCACGCATGACTTCCTTAAATTAGATTGCTCCGCATATTTCTCTAAATGAATTTGCACAGAAAGGCAGGTGTAGATCTCCGTTATATAAACATTTCTTTTTAATTCAATTCTAGGTAAATTGATATATTGACTTCAAAGCCTAACTTGTGTAAAGGAATCATTTATTTTATAGTTTTAATGCATTCATTGTTTCAAACTTGTATTTATTCTCAAATTCAAATGAACATAACCGCGAATAATGATATTAACTTTTAAAATATATGTTATGAAACAAAACAAGACGTATTCAGTGAGAGAAAGCTGGAAGAAAACCGAAAAAAAGACTGATATTAAACATACACAAGCTGTGTGTCAGTATCAAATTTAAATTCTAAAATGTTAATTCAATTTTGTCATTTTACAATGCATATATATATATATGTGTGTGTGTGTGTGTGTGTGTGTGTGTGTATATATATATATATATATATATATAGCGAGCTGAAAACCAACTCAGACTAGTACAGAGAGCCATGGAACGAGCAATGCTAGGGGTAACTCTAAGAAATAGAACAAGATCAACATGGATCAGAGGGAGGACTAGAGTGAAGGATATTATACAAATAATTAAGCAGCAACAATGGAGATGGGCTGAACACCTAGCAAGAACAGATGAAAATAGATGGGTGGAAAAGACTAACCGATTGGTGCCCATTGGACAGTAAACGAAGTAGGAAAAGACCATACACAAGATAGAGGGAAAAGATAGGTCGTATTGGATGGTGATGGGACAGACATTCGTTAAGCAGTGGACTTATAACGGCTGGTGATGATTTCATATTTCTCCACCGTTTGGTTACCTTTAATATTATTCTAGAGTATTTACCTGCGTTATTGTTTACATGTTTGAAATCTGTTTTATATCGCTACTCTAAAGTTGCTAATGTTCTCTATATCTATCTTATTAGGGCATCTCTTCTTTTTAAGAATCATTTTATTCCTTTCAGTTTTAAAGTTAAATTTAGTTCGGCACGCTACCATTATATGGTCGCTTTCTATGTCTACTTTGTTTATAACAGTAACGTCTTTAATGTTATCGGTTTTTTCAGTTATTATGAAGTCAATTTCGTTTTTTGCTTTGCCGTTTGGTCTTTTCCAAGTCCACTTTCGACCTTTCCGTTTTTGGAAGAATATATTAGTTATCTTTAAACCGTAATCTCTCTGTGAATTTTACTAGCATGTCATCCCTCTCATCTTTCTGGCCTATTCCATATTTTCCTACGCTAGATTCCCCGACTTTTCCTTGACCTACCTCATCATGAGTAATGTGTAGTTAGTTTTCTCCTGGTCCATTATCTTACTAATGTCGTCATAAAATCCTTCGACCTCTTGTTCAGAGCGTGTCGAAGTTGGCGCATAAACCTGGATTATCTTTAGTGTGTATCTTTTGCTAAGTCTAACTACTATCCAAGATAGTATGTCTGATATAGCTGATAACGTTGCCTGCTGTGCTATTATTGACTAGGGATCCTACACCACTGAATGTGTCATATTCTCTCCCTTCATAATAGAATAGGTGGTAACTTACCTTTAGCTTTAGGTTTTCTCCTTTTCTCTGGGTTTCACTAATACCTACGATGTGCAGTTGATGTTGTCCAATTCCATTTGCAGTTGGTCTTCATGTTGTACATCCGTTTAGACTTTGCTGTTCCTCTAACGTGTATGCAACCTAACCACAAGGCTGAGAAAGATCATGAATACATTAGAAATGCACCTTTAAATGCTATCTTTATTTTATTTATTTACTCTTTATACGTTATTCATTTATATATTCATAATTTATCATTGTTTGTTATGTGGATGTAAGGTAATCCGACAGAATGGTAGGGGTAATTTGACAATGTGGAAATGAAACAACCAACACTTTCTCTATTTTTATCATCTCAGTACACATTTCACACACACATGTGAGTAATTGGACTGCACACACGTGAGTTTTCTGCACTGCAAAAGAGCTTCTGAAGACCCTGAATGAAACTCGGCGAAATGCATCAAGGCTTATCTTAATGATAATAAATATGTTTGAGATGTAACACGCTTTTCTCAATATTTCCTTTCCACATTGTCAAACTACGTCTACCAATTTATTATTTTAAAATTGTTTTATTTATTCGTTTATATTTGCCGTTACCTTTAAACCTGAATCCTTAAAAAAAGTGGTCACATTGACAAATGGCCTTTCGCTCGATTTGTTGGCCAATATAAGCGGGAAATCTGTTGAAGGAGGTAGTATTTAATACTTGATTCACCATTCCTTCAGATCACGCTCTGTTTTTATCGAGTACGGAAGCCAAATTCAATTCTTCTTTGGATATATGAACTTATACCAAGTTAAAACCTATTGTTGATAATGATAGTAGTAATGATGGTAATAATAATGGAAAATACATCATAACTGTAAAACTGTAAGGGATATCCATGACGTGTGCCTCAACCAACATAGTTCAACCATACTGTAGATATATTACTGTGAAGGGTTGAAAACGTACAGCAGGCTCGGGCATCTGCATATGAGAAGGTAATTCCAATAGAAAATCTGAGACCTCAGGACCTTACTCTCGTTGACCCACCTCGATGGACCATGGCCTGCAAACCCGTTGTTTGAAATGTTGGTTCGGTCATACACACGCTGTATTTTACCTTAAAACTTCGTCGGCACCCTTCGAAATCTTTGTTCACAAATCCAAGCCATGATGGGCTATATAACGTGTTGAACTCATCCTCATCTCTGTGTTTACCTAGCTTCATAAAAATGGCTTTTTAAAATCCAATAGAATAATCCAGTCAGATTAACATATCATAGATCTTGAGCCAAATTCGTTTTGAGTAAACTCATCCGTGTTTGTATCACAAACAACCGAGTCACAATGAGCTGATTAAAATGTCAATGCTGAAGAAATAAATCGATTAAACAAACACTGAATGGAAACAGATATGTTAGTTGTCCAACGAACAGTTGCCGCCTGCGCACTCAAGTGGTGTTGACAATTTAGAACCCACACACATATACACATAAACATGCATATACACATACCGACACAAGGACAGGTATATACGTATAGAAGCACGCACTTACAGATACGTAGAGTATCAGTGCAACAACGAAAACGAGAACAACCTTACAGCATCAACAATGTATAACATCAACATCAACATCAACAATCACAACCCTGATTGAAATATGTCTTGTTTAATGTTTTGCCACTTACGGTTATTTCACTTTTACTCAAAACTCGTACACACATACACATACACTCACTCTCATTTAAATTACTGTAGATTATTTTTTAATATGACAACATTTAGCACTCAATTTGTCAATCTTAATCACTATTGGATATCTCAACTTCTACAAAATATCAATAGCTAGAGAATTCCATTGTTCTTGGACGGCTTTCCAAAGTGTTTTCACTTATGTTTATAGTTGGTGATCATTAGCCAGGTCAGAATATGATTTCGAAGCCTTTTGTGTCTCCTAGGTTTAGATGTATTTAACAGAACGTCACGGAGCAGTGTTATGCTGGAAGGAAACCTTTCCACCTTCAAGACTTTTCTAAACGCGGAAACTACCATAGCTGAGAACTCGACCCCATTGGAAGATGCCTCCAACGGTCATGTTTGATAATCGGAGCCAGATAATCAGGATGATATTTTTCACCGGATGTCCACCTTAAAACTTGAACCTGCTTTTATCATTAAATATCTTTTTGGAAGACAAGTCTTTGTCTTCGTAAAATTGTTGACATTTTTATGACTCAAGATGGATTTTCGCTCAGGTTTCGCTCAGGTTTTCTATTGAAAATCCTGTTCAGACAGTTGTCTAGCCACCGTCCACGGAGACGCATGACTGACAGTTTGTAAATTCCATGTTTAGTTAGAGTTTAGTGATAGTTGCAAGCTCAGAAAAGCTATCCTAGAAGACCGTGTGTAAAACATTATACTTATTAGTCTGTTTTTACTGTCAAACAGTCAGCGAGGCATTTTGGTATGGGTCGATTTCCAACCAAGGAGGATTCCAATCTATACGTGGTTCATATATGTTCATAGATAATCCTATCTGCCCCAGACAGGGTACCAAATGAGTGCCATATATTGTCAGTCAATGTGTAACACCCCCCCCACACACACACACATGCGCATGCGCATATATTCCAATTTTATAATATTATAAAATGTTGACTACTGTGTTTTTTTAACCCCTGCCCGGATATCTCAAAGTTATAAATCCCCAATCCCACATACGCACATATGTGTATCTATAGTTTATGTATATTTATGGGTACTAGGCATTTGCGTCCTGGTCAAATGCGTCCCGGTCATTGGTGTCCCTGTACATTTGCGTATGATATTTTTACGTCCCACTAAATTGCGTCTGGACAACTGCGTCCCAGTCAAATGCGACCCGGTCATTGGCGTCCCTGGATATTTACGTCCGGTATTTTTTGCGTCCAGGTCATTTGCGTCCCACTATATGTAACGATTACTGGGTAACAATCCCCATGTCATAATTGTAGGCAAATGAGAGGTGCCAAGTTTACGACTGAGCTACTTATAAACAACACCCCTCTCCCCCTCTTTTTCTGAAGGTGGAATGTGAAAAATAAAACAATAAAAGGTAGTTATAATTTAAATCATAATAAATTAAAAAACAGTAGTTATAATTTAATCAAAGGTTTATTTAATATTCAAAACAAGGATGACTGCATCAAAACCTTTGTTTTACATTTCGTACATTTCCTGATTAAATTATAACTAACCTTTTATTTATTTTTGTAACAAAAAATATAACGAGAATAAAATGTTATAATTGGAGAAATGGAGATATCGGGTAATCATACAGAGAATCTTTTGAGCTATTGTGTGGTGCGAACAGTTAGCTAGTACGCTGGGAGCTCTTAACAAAGAGATTGAGGCAGTTAAATATATGAGGAATAAATGCACGTTTCAGCATTATTGAAATCGGCGAGAATGCTGAGATGATTGCTGGAGTGGTGAGTCACTTGATCACCAGCAATATAAAGATGGCAGCCATTTTGGATTCTAAGCTATGGTCAGGATGAAAACAATTATTCTCACAAATATGGGCATGTTGTATATCGTTGGATGATAGATCTTATGCTGGGTAAAGTTTACAAAATAACCATATGCATCCGAACAGTTATTTCGAGCTATTTACCATCAAATGTCATAAACCCTTGTGTGGTCTGATGGCTATAAAATAGGGGAGGGAATTGGTATGGATCCGCTTATTCCGTAGCCTATTGTCCACCCTTCCACAGAATTTCATTGAGATTTATTGGGACATTTGGAGATATCGGATGGACAAACATATAACCTATGGAACTATTGTGTGTTGTTAGAAGAGGGTGGCAAACAAAACTTATTTTCCGTTTTATTGCTGATGTATACAGACTATGTTCTTTCTCCTTCATTTATCAATAATATCTTGATACAGACATTTTCTTATTCACTTTTCTAATATTAACATTGCCAATTTGGTCATTTTCCAATTTAATTTGTTATCCTCAAGATTAAGGTGTGCGAGAAGATTTTGAAATATCAAAGTGGTACGTGCCTTTGAAAAGGTTAAAAATCACTGGTTCAAAGAGTCACTGTTGATATTATGTTGATAAATTCTGTTACTTGTGCTCTTGATTTTAACAACAACAACAACAACAACAACAACAACAATAATAAT
>VCCN01005109.1:2645712-2659300 GCA_006491835.1 Architeuthis dux | reverse complement strand
TGTGTGAGAGTGTGGGGATCATGGTGAGAGAGAGGGTCTCTGTGTGTGTGCGTGTGTGTGTGTTGGAGGTTTGTTAATATTGTGTGAGGATGAGAGCCTGTATATGTGAGTATGCGTGTGTAAGTGTATTGTTAAGATCATGTGCAGATTCTAACCTTTATATTTGTGTGTGTGTGTGTGAGAGAGAGGGGCTGTATGGTGTGGTCTGTGTGTGGTGGGGGGATCTTTGTTGCATGAGAGAGAGAGAGTGTGTGTGTGTGGGTGTGTGTGTGTAGGCGTTGTTTTAGCCAGTCTGCATTCGGAATGGTTTATTTCACTTTGTGTCGATTTGGTATTGTTGCGCAATTAGCTGTGCCAGATATGGTGAGATGTGGTAAAAGCCGAATCTTTGTGTGATGGTGTTGGTGGTTGTGATGATGGCGGCTTCAATGATTTGGCGTGTCTTTTTGTCATGGACGTGTTTAACGATTTTGGCTTGTTTTAGGTTGAAGTTGTGTTGCGGTGGATCACGAGGGCGTTGTTGCGGTTGTCCAGTATTAGGGCACGTCCATGTTCGTATACGCGGTTTTTGAGCGTTCGGGACGTTTCGCCGATATATATTTGGGGCAGCTTTCACAAGGTATTTCGTATATACCTGCCTCCGGTGTGGTGTTTCTTTTGTGTGTTTTTTAAAAAATTAGGTTGTGTATGGTGGTCGAAGTTTTAACGGCGATGCGCAATCCCAGGTGTTTCAATTGTTTGCCGAGTTCTGTTGTGTGTGGGTTGGTGGGGAAGATGATATGTCTGATTGTGTCGTTTGTGTCTGTTGTGTTTTGTGCGTTTTCCTTCTGGCATTGTGGATAAAGAAGAGATAGTGAAGTTTTTTGAAGGTGGATTCAATATGTGATAATTCCTGTTTGAGGTGTTGTGGGCTGCATATCCGGAAGGCTCGTAGGTAGAAACCTATGATCAAGCGGGATTTTGTTCTGGTGTTGTGGTGTGAGTGGAAGTTGATGTGGTCGTCTTTGTTGGTGGGTTTGTGGTGTATGCTTAGTTGTACGTCTGTGGGGTTCAGTGTATGAGGATGTCGAGGAACGGAAGAGTGTTGCTGGATTCGACCTCGTGGGTAAGGTCTATGGTGGGTTCAACTAGGTTGAGTCTATCGGTTAGTTTGGGTAGATTGATGTTGTGTGGGTATATTAGTAGGGCATCGTCTATGTATCGGAAGTAGTGCGCGTCTTGGTGCAGGATGTATTTGAAGGGTCCCGATTCCAGAGTTTCCGGGAATAGGCATGCCAGTACTCAACTGAGGGGCGAGCCCATCGGTAAGCCAGATGTTTGCTTGTAGTATTCGCATTGAATTCAAAGTAGCATAGGTCAGTGCGGAGTGCGCATATCTTGATGATGCTGTATAACGGGAGGGGAAGGGTGGGTTTGGATCTTTTTAGGAGGGTGTGTAGTTTGTCTAAACAGTTTTTTACTGGTACGTTGGTGTATAAAGATTTGACGTCTAGGCTGGCTACTTCAAGTACACAGTCTAATGTGGAATTACTTTTTGATTGTGGTATATATATGTATTTGTATCATTTAAATGTCGCCTGTCACTCTGCGTATGCTCGAACTGAAGACATGGATCTTAAACTAATCTAAATTTCAAATGTAAGTTCCCCATTTTTGAATTGAATTGAATTTGCTTGTGACTCACCCACCAATTTATTTTAAATTTATTTATTTACGTATGTACTCATGTATTTCTGTACTAACATAATTTGCACCAGCTTCGAAATTGAAAACTGTAACTCTTCGGTTAACTCAGATTCCAATTCTCAATACATCAGCCGCCCGGCCGTAAAAGAAAAAATCTCATTATTTAAGTGGGGGAATGTAGTAACTAAGAAGTAACTAAGAAGTAGCTAACAAGTATCTATTAGCCATATCCAGATAAAAACAGGCCGTCCATGAATGTCTTTGTTTCATTTAAATGTCGCCTTCCACTCTGCGTATGATCGAACTGAAGACTGGGATCTTAAAAACTTAGTTAAGTCAAGACTTAAACAGACGAGGGAGACGTATGAACAAACCAGCGAAGCCTAAGAACACATCCAACATTTTTTTTCTTTCTGATTTTTTTCTCCTCTCCCCTCGCACGGGTGTGATACCGGACCTGGGCTAAAATCTGCTCAACCTGCTATACTCTCGGATCACTCCTATGCTCTTGTTGTAGTGTCCAGGGCCTGCACTTAACGCTGCAGTCAGCCGTACTGTCATATGGATCTGCGACAACAGTCGCAGACAGGCGCTCTATCCTGCTACTCTGTGATCAAAGTTGTAGACAGCCACTCCATCCTGGCTCTCCTTCAAAGGTTCGGTACCCCACAGCCAGCTCCGGCTTCTACCAACTACTGGATTTTCACGTTCTGAGATTCTTAACACCCCAGATCCACCCCCAAAACCCACACATTGACCCCTCCAATAAAGATTACTCCCTCTTCAACAGACCAGAGATGTTTGGCATATAACACACAAAACACAGTATTATTCATCACACACCATATGAGTGACCACAGGACCACACAAAACACATCTAGGGCCATTCACTGCAAGCCACATGGATAACTGCAGGACTCTGCCATGTTCAATTTTCTTCTTAATTTTTGAATGAATAGTTGCTCACCGTGACGAAATGCATAAGGAGTTATCCTCGTGATAATAAACATGTTTGAGATGTAAAACCTTTTCTAATTCTGTTCTTTATAATAACATTGTAAACGATTAATTGGACGAATTAAAAAAAACGGTTTTTCTATACATAATAACGAGTAACTGTTTTAATGTTCAGCCCTTTAGTGCATATACGTACATACATATATACATGCATAAACCATTCTTAATCACGCAATAACTGAAGAAACTTATGTTGACTATATTGGCAGTTTTGGTTAACGGTGTCTAGATAGAAATCAAGAAGGTTTGTCTTCAAATGAAGTTCAATAAAACAAATGTCATGTACAACAAACAAGTTGAGGACAGAGACACAAGAATCAAAATCGAAAACGCAAAGCTGATGATAGTAGACCACTTCATCTACCTAGGACAACGAATCTCCATGAAATCCACAAAAGAAGAAGAAATCAGGCGGAGAATCACTGTAGGTTGGCAAGCCCAAGCTAGGAGCAAGCTCAACTTTCAAGAACAAGAAAATCCCATTAGTCCTAAAACGAAGGCTATAGAACCAATGCATCTTCCCTATGTAGCTGAAATATGGAACGCAATCAAGAGATTGACCTTCAAACTGAGAACCATGAAACGTGCACAGGAGAGAACCATGCTCAACATCACACAGGGGGGTCACAAGACAGCACAGTATATTAGAGAGGAAATAGAAGTCAGAGATATCATAGGAAACATTAGAAAACACAAAAGGCAAAGGGCTGGACATGTTGCAAGAATGTCAGACAACCGCTGATCATCACGCCTCATAACATGGATCCCCCTAAACTGTGACCGGCAAAAAATAAGATGGAGTGACGATCTAGACATGTTCAGAAAGTAATGGCCCCGCGACGCTCATGATAGAGAGGTTTGGCGATCTTGGGTTAGGTCTATGGCCAGCTACGGACACCAGAAGGCCGATGTCGATGATGATGATGATGATGATGATGATGATGATGATGATGATGATGATGATGATGATATAGACTGATAAACGTAGACCCTGACAAAAGTAAACCTTGCTAGATATGAAAAGACAAGGAGAGAGAGAAAGAGAGAGAGAGATAGAGAGAGAGATACTGATATGGATAGCCTGTGATAGACAGACTGATATGAATAATTCGTGATACAGAAATAACTAGACAGTAGTAGTAATAGATAGATATATAGATAGATATATAGATATATAGATAGATAGATAGATACATACATACATACATACATATATACATATATACATGAATATATGCTTTGATGCCTATCCCAGGTACCAGTATGAAGAATGTATTGAAGCATGAAACATTAGTGTTACTGGTCATTTACATTTTGTTTTCAATAGATATACATAGATAGATAGATAGATAGATAGATAGATAGATAGATACGGATAAATAGATGCAGACAGACTGTGAGAGATAATTAGATTGAAATGAAAAGTAGATATATTGGAGGTTAGATAACTAAACGAGATTTTAACGATACCAAATTATACTTCTCTATGAACATTTACCTTCACAAATCCGTTACCAAACAAATCTGTATTTTCATCCAATCTTTTTTTTTATTACTTATTAAAATTAAAAGCGAGCATAAAGAACATTCGACACTAAATTGCGTTCACATATTTTCTCAGTGCCCTTTCCATTTCAAATCTGATAAACTGTGTCGTAAAACCATGTGTAATCTCTTTAAAAGTCGTAATGGGGAACATTAAAAACAGCACATTTACCCAAATCAAATGTTTTATTTGTCTGGGTCATGTGATTTGAACGAAGAGTTGACCTCCTATGAACAACGAACCGTAAGCCGATAGAAATAGAAGAAAAATACTTCCTCAAAGTATACGCCATCGAAAAAGAATTAAAGAAAAAAGCACTATTATCGGATTAAAGTATATCATCGTTTAACTTAATTACAAGTTTTGTATTTGTGAAATTCGGTTTTCTTCAATAGTGCCATCTATACAAGTGGCATGTTTACAACGCAAGTACTCTATTTTTGCGACTGAAAAAACATTCTCCTCTGGTAGAAATACATTTATTTTATTACTTTCGATTTGTGCAAAAAGCTTTTCTGCACAGACGTGTAATTTTATTGAAGTAATTATTTTGTATTTACAGTATCATTATAACTGAATTATTTACAAGTTATAGCAAGCTGAGAATATTCAGAAGGTTATCTGTTGTTAAAGAAATGAAAGATGATGGAAAATGAAGGTCGGGCGTTATATGCACACTGGATTTTGTACTGCCTATTCGCTAGCGTGTGTGACAGAAACTAGTCTTCAATATTAGGCATATATCTAAGGGAACCTGAACAATCTAAAAAGAAATTTGCGGGAAGCGGGAGGGGGGTCTTACCTAGCTTCTACAGAAGAGTCAAATAAATTTAGCAGAGCTGCTAGTTATCATAAATTCTAAGATATTCTTAGTGCGTTATTTTTTTTAAAATCACCTGTCTGTACATATGTTCAACAACAATATCATTGTTGTTGACGTATTAATTTGCTGTCGCATTGTGAATAAAGAATATTACTGTCCGATATGAACCTCGCTGATTATTGAATGTATTTTCTTACATATTATTCTTACTTATTAAAAATGAAGTGCCATAAAATTGAGACAGCAGTACACGGGATGGTTTTGCCCTTCCCCATTTGTAGAATTGGACTCGGATTATATATGTGTGATGCATTAGATAATGGGGTAGTGTAGCTGTTGCAGTGTATATGTAGCAGCCATGGGACGCGGTCCGGATTTAACACCGTGTGACCGCGGAATGTTTTTGGAGGGACAGAGATCTCCGAGGTGCCACCTGCAAGGGTATACAAGGAATATGTGAATTCAAGACAGATATTAGCGGCACATGAACACAGCGGGCTCACACAGGTGATGCAGGAAAGGGATAGACGGTGACTGACAAGGATGATAACCACCCACCGAAGAGGCACATCACACCCCAAGTTAACGCAGGTGCTGTTCGACCCATCAGTGAACGCACTATACAACGTACACTGCATTCCATGGCGATTTGTAATCGTCAGTCAACAAGGGGGCCATGGCATCGTTTTCCATGTCTGATTTGAGTCAGAGAACAACGCCATTGGACCGTGGAAGACCGGGGCCGTGTCGCCTGAACAGACGAGTAACGTTTCCAGCTCTTTTGGGCAGACGAGTTTGTATCAGCATGGGGTTTGTGGCTCTGCAATGGTGTGGCGTGTGTTCTGTTGGAGTACGCAGGGACCACTAGTAAACTAGTCTGTCTTGGTAGCTGCGACATACACAGATCTTGTTGCACCCACTATGCTCGCCATGTTTCCCCGCAAGATAACGCAATCCCTCATCATGTGCAGGTGACACGAGATTGTTTCCAGGAACACTCGACTGACTTCTAGGTACTTTAATTGTCCCCGCGCTCACCTGATTGAAACCTCATTGACCATGTGTGGGACATGTTGCAAACGTCAATGCATCTCCTGCAGCCACAGCCAACAAACACCATGTCACGTCGCATATCCACCGTTATTCAGGGAATGGGAGGAGCTACGCATTACTATATCTAATTTGTTGGCACTTCAGTTTATTTGAACAATGTATCTTCTTTGATCTTGTGGCTATTTATAATAAGTTCGATCTTCGCTGGGTGTCCCATTCTTTAAGCTCTATGTCAGTTTAAGATAGTTCAATATCTAATTGGTGTGTCTATGCTAGAGCAATGGTTAGCTGGTTTCTCATATCGTGGCTAGTATGGGGAGTTCGATAACTTGGCTTCGTGCCAGACTAAATGACTTCATGCAGGTTATGCAAATTCACTCGTTAATCATGACGCCCTCAAATTAGAAATGCCAAGCATTACTTCATTATAGAAGTCTAGAAAATCTATTCTCATAAATTATTTAATCCAGTCTCTATTTTATATTCACTTATACATATTAATATACCTTTGATCTTTAATTACTATTGGCCAAATATGCAGTTTTTATGTAAAAACTAATCATATTAGAATCATAAGAATGCCATACATCACATGATTAAACAAAGGCAATCGCCGAAATTTGAGAAAGGCCGCTTAGTCGACTGGGTGACACGTGATAGAAAGAACAAAGATAAGGATGCTAGTCCAAAACACCATCGTAAAATAAGAATGCAGTATCACATAAATTAAGAAAGAATGTCCATGTCCGTTGCTTATGCCTTTCCTACGCGCCTATTTCAATGTTGCACCTAGAGGAATAGTGTTACAACTAGATAAAAGAAAACTTGTGTTCAACAGAGAACATACATGGTAGCAGCAGTAATTATTTCCTAGAGAGAAAATAGCTTTAGTTTTGGGGGAGATGGTTGACTCACATAATTACTCTCCATGAAACTATATACTACTAAACAATATATTTGATATGTCCTCGTATATCCAGTATATGACACAATTTTATAGGCTTGTATTTAACTGTGCTGTTTTTTAATCAAACTCGTCTCTAAAGTACGATAGATCTCAGACTTTGTAAATTGAATTAGTTGTTCTTGTCAATTGTTCTGGCGAAAATCAGCGAAGACGTTTGTATGAAATTGAACTCCGAAGACTCACTTTAAAAAACTCAATATTTTATTATGGAGGTGCGAGATGGCCGAGCAGTTAGAGGTACAGAAAATGGAGTCGGAGACAGATTGTGCTCACTTCGCACTAATGCCTTTGGGAAATACACGAGTTCATCTCTCCCCCAAGCTATATTATGAAATGTTCATTTTTTTAAATGTTGAAGTTTTAGTTTTTTAATATTTATAAATATTAAAATACTAAAACTTCAACATTTAAACAAAATTAACATTTCATAATTAACGTTTTCTAGTCTAGAACACTGACATTTAAAATAATTGTCATTTTCATAGTGTATTGTCTATAGATGTTCTTATCATTTCCAGGTTATCGCTTTTCTCATATTTTAATAATTACTGGATTCATCTACACCGCTTATACCTTTTCTCTTACTGATAAAACATTCATTAGCTAGAACTATTTTCTTCGAAGTTACGTTTAATCGCACCTCCTATATTTGACATAGGAACAAGTACGTGCGGGTCTGATAATAGACTTCATTCGGCAAAGGAACGTACACAATTTTGGTACTAATTTATAAGACACAGAAGACACGCAACAGCAGAACGCAGAAAATCTACCCACTGTAGATATACATTATTATTTCATTCAGCTTATTCCAGCACAAGAAGAAAATGGCGGGGAATATAGTGAGCTTCATACTTATTCCCTTTGCTGGAGTAGTTTCATACCATCACTCTATGACAGGCAGCCACGTAGATATTTGCTAAGGAAAACTAAGTCAGGCACAAGCCTATAGAATTAATGATGAAGTATAAATGTTTTATGTAATCCCATATAAAAAGAATGCGTTATTATTCGCTGATACTCGCCCCATCGTGTCGCCCCGGGGTCAGGTCATGTGTCTCCGTCAATGATCAAGTGCAGCATCTGACATCTGGATCATTGAGCTGGTCGTACTTGCATACAGAGAGGACTGACCTCAATCCACCTGGATTTTTGTGAGAGACTAGGTTGCTAGTCTTTATTCTATGTAAGACATTCTATGTTTTTTTTTATTACTAGGATTCACTTCGTTTGGCATAGGGCCACACCAGTAGGACGCCTAGTAAGGATCGAACTCACTGTAATAGTTGCTGACCTAGTTTGATAACCATTACACTACGCCCAGCGCCCAAATATTATGTCCATGCAATTTGAAAATAAGGAGGAAAAAAAGAAACATTCAGTAACTTATTTGTCCAGATAACCAACCACAACACATGGTAAAATTGTCTTAGTTATTAAACAGATGCGTTTACAACATTCGTCACAAAGATAACTCGTTCGGTTTGGTGTAAACGAGAATTAAATTACACGGGAAGAAAAAATGAACATAATTAAATTTCGTCTCAGTTGATGATATAAACAGGTTTTGTATCGTTGAATATGCAACATTGAATGATATTAGGTTTTCTCATTAGGTTGATGCACCCGTTTCAATCATCTTTATATTAAACATACATCTATATTTTTCCTTGGCGCTTTTAGCAGATTAAATAATTTTACGTGTACACACACGCGTGCACTCATACATCTACATGAATAAGATTACTTATCATAGTATTCTCTATGTTTCTATCTGTGACTATATATAAGTAGTAAGCTAGACATAGCTGCAGATTTCCTGAAAACATTGATTAACTTTAACTTATAAGATATACCAACCCAATATGCATCATATTTTCCTGCTATTTTCTTCGTTTTTCCGTACTGTTTTGACTTTTTTCGACCATTTCACTTAAGATCAGAACGTAGATAAAAGATTTTGTTAGCTTTTCCTTTATACCTATTCTTAAATTGATTACAAATCGCTTAGCGACCGTTTCAACACCTTTTTCTTTTACTTCTTCAATAAAAAGTGATGTCTTAAAGGCAAACAATTAATTGCCAAGTTTTCAAATTCATTGCTACTTTAACGAAACGTAACCTCATTATGTTCTCCTCCCCTAAGACCCGCTTGATAATCCCCACTTTCCAAAACTCCTGCTTTGAATTCCTTTGTGAAACTACCTCATTAGATATTCGGCAAAAGGCCATTTTAACTTACACTGGCAAAGTGCCAACGGGATTCTAGATGTAAGCACTCACAACGCCTTGATGCAACTTTGGCGAAAGAAACGAATAATTTGCAAAGTCGATTAGGCATGCAGGGATTTACTTCAGTTTTGTAGCGAATCAGAGGAACGAAGAAGGTAACCAAACACAAAGCTAAACGCTCCAATCTCAACGTAGGATCATTATCCACATGAGCGTCTGCTAGAGATATGGGGAGAACAAGGCATTTGACCCAACACTCCTTGCATCAGGCCTACTCACTGTGGGCGAGGGGGTTTGAAAGTATGAACTGTACATTCAATAAAGGATAATGATGCAGCATACATGTTTTATGTAATCCCATATAAAAAGACTGCGTTGTTATTCGCTGATGCTCTCCCCATCGTCCCGGAGTCAGGTAATGTGTCTCCGTCAATGATCAAGTGCAGCATCTGACACCTGGATCATACAGTTGGTCGTACTTGCATATACTACAAATAATGGCGAGTGAAGCACCTTCTCCACAGCTGGAATGTGTCTCGTGTAACAGGGTTACCACTAAGATATATTCCGAAGATATCCTTTCGCCGCCTTCCTAGAAAAGTGGCACCCCCATGATTGTGCATGATCTATAAGTGTCTCTCCAACTCCTAAATATTCAAGAGTTTCTCTCAAGAACTAAATAAATACCGTTCATTGTGAAAAACTATTCGACCCCAAAATATTTTCAAATAAACCCACAGAATATAATTCAAAACAATTAATATTTATATTGTCTATAGTTTTAAGAAGGGTCATTAACATTCATAGATTCTTTCGGACGATTGAACTCCTTTGTTTGTGTTTTTAACCCGACGTTTTGGCCGGTCCATTGTCCGGCCTTCTTCAGGTGCACTATCCGAATATGATGGTAATAAACAGAATATTTTCTCCGATGGTAGCAACACTTATAACGTAGGATTCGTGTGTTTTCCTTACATTGTTAGGCCTAAATCTTCATACCTGGTTCCTGTTGAGTAGTGGAAGTCACATCGGGTTAAACTCCGCACTTGTCTGACGTATACACTCAATCGATATGCTGATGTGTACTGGGTTTTTTTTCCTCGGTTTCCAACAGCGTTCCCTGTCTATAATCCGGACATTTTCTCAGTGAAGAAGTAGTCGTCTTTCTCCCTCCAGATATGGTCAGCCATTCCAGACTTTTAATATTAGTATTTATTACTGATCCAGTCACTAAATCATTCGTATTTATCTCAGTATGAACGCTTTATCAATACTTTATTTACTGGATGTCCACCATTTGTTATCACGGATTTACTTTTTGCTGCATTTCATCAACATATATACAAATCATGTAATGTTATATGTTGTGAGATAAACGCAGCTTTTGTAAAAGTAAAAGTAAATTGTAATGGCTGCTACATGTGAGGCGCTTCACAAAAATTATTGTCAACAAAAATAGTGAATAATTAAAATGAGGCACTTCAGCCAAAACGTCAGAATGGAAATCTAATGATGTCTTTGTTCAAGCATGGTTTTCAGCATCGATATCGAGTCCTGTTTGAATTATATTTTAGTAGGTTGATTTGTTGATTCTGCCAGGTGTAAGGCAACTGAATAAAGGGGAGTAATCAGCATAACAGGGCTAAATCTAGGTACTTGCATCACGGGTAGTTGCTTAATGCGTTTAGTACTAGGGATGACTGTCATGTGTCAGAGACAATAGGGCTTCCAAATACAACTGGAAAAATGGAAACTAAAAACAATCAAAATAAGAAAATTGCGAAGTCAGATCTTTTCAGGAATATGAAAGTAAGAAAGACAATTGGCAAAAGAAATTATCATGACCGACGACGAGCTCAGTCAGGCTTAGCTAGTTTGGTGAGATAGAGTATTCACAATGGCTAGGGCCTGGGAGGGAATGTAAGTGGGTTGAGGCGAGGTCGCAAGTAAATAGTTAAATAAATAAGATAATACTATACTGTTGGTGGCGCCGATGTCAGCTTGCCCTGGGCACCAGGAATCCTAGAGCCAGCCCTGCTACTTAACACCAGTCGTAATACATCAGTTTGTGCAGCATTAATCTATAAGGCCTAAGTTCAATCACGGGTTTCGTGATACTATTCCGTATGATTAATTTTAGGTAGATAGTGGAGTTTAAAACCTTTTTCTAAGATGACGGTTATTTTAGCTGCCTACTTTAATTAAACACAAATACCCACAAATGCATCGATTGGATTTGTCGCAAACGAAACAACAGAGAAATCGATGTTAAATATAATGGATGATCACAATTAAGCATTAAATATGTGACTAGTAATATAATGGATGGTCACAAATAAGCATTCAAGATGTGACTAGTAATCCACTTTGGTAGACACAACGCTATTGGTCGTAATCGGCTTGAAAATTTAGGTCTCACGATTTTATCCAAGCAGAAAGGTTTTTAGCAGTCATATGTTATTTATTTGTACTTGTATCTCCTTTTTACTAGCAGCTCAAGCACCCTTAATTCTCACAGCCCCGATCCCAACCTTTTACCATATTGCCGGACAATAATCTTTAAATGTTTATGTGACGTTAGGCGCGGCATTAGTCCAAACTCTAGCTAAAGACGTCCGCCAATCATTTTAAGTGGTTTTGGCAAGAACTTATGCACTTATACTTTTAAGGGCACATTGTTTTACTCAGTAATTTATTGTCTGAGCTTGGACGACACAAGAAACGATAGTTTTCTATGTCTGTTGCACTTGCCAAAAAGAGTGTCAACACATAAAATATCGACTCATTCATTAGAAATGTATAGCTAGGCTGATGGAAGCAGCAGAGTCAATTGGAGGTCAACATTTATTGGGAATGTAAGGCCTTTTCCATTTAGCAATGATAACTGAAGTAGATGTGTATTTCCCTCTAATACTGGTGGTAGGTTTTCAAACTCAGGTAAGATCACGAATGAAATGCTGATGTTCAAAGCAGACAGGTAGTTTTGGGCAAAGAAACCTCCCACTGTCAGGATTTTGCCCTCTGCCAAACTAAGCCAAATAAATGTATTCATTAAAACTCTCAAAAGTTGTTTGGCCAAAGGAGGTAGGGAATAAATTTAAAACAGCGTTTCAATTGTTCCCTTTGATTTAAGGGAAACATTGAAAGAAAAATCCGGCTATGTTAAAATTTCGAAATTGAAATTATTTTAACAGTGTGTGTGTGTGTGTGTGTGTGTGTGGAAGGTGATTAACATGTATCAGAGAGCGGACCAGAGTGAAAATATTTAAGCGACACAACATCAAGATGGACTGGACACTTAGCAAGAAGAAAAGTCGACAGATGAAGCAAAAAGTTAATCGACTGGTGCTTATGGGACAATAAATGTAGTCGGAAAAGACCAGGCACATGATGGGGTGATGAAATAGAAGTTTTGCTGGTAAGAATGCGAGATATTAGCACAATCACTATCGTCATTGAAGGAATTAGGAAAATCCTGTGTCCAATACCTTAACATGTTTCGACGTATTAGGTCGTTTTCAAAAGGAAAATTAGAGATAACGTGTTTTCATGACTGCATCGACCGAGGGTTGTGACTAGATGGAGAATTTCCCTGTCTGTGTGCGTGTGTGTTGGGTTCTGTAAATGTCTAATGTGTTTGACCTTGAGTATCGGGTTTTCAGGTTGGAGTGTCCTGTGGTTTGGTGACCTCAGTGTATTGGTCACATTGGGTTGGGGTGTGTATGAGAATATTTGAGTGTAGCTTGTTTGTGTGTGTGTGAGTGTGTGGATCTTGGTGTGTGAGAGAGAGTATGTGTGTGTGTTGGTGTACACGCACACTCACATATACAGGCTCTCATCCTCACACAATATTAACAAACCACCAACACACACACACACAAACCCTCTCTCACACAGTGATCCCCACACTCACACACACACACACATATTCAAACTAGCTACACCCAAATATTCTCACACACACTCACAAGCCAACATCTTCCACTAATAATAACAACAACAACACACACAATATCCAGCAGAACACACATACATACACAGGACACTTCACACACGCAGGATACTCACAAATCACCAACACACTACACACCCCAACCCACTCCATGAAATATTCACTAAGACCAATACATACGCAACACACCTGCACACGCACACTCACAGGCTCACATCCTCCCACAATATTAATAAACCACCAACATACACACACACACACCCACACATACTCTCTCTCACACACCAAGATCCCCACACTCACACACACACA
>VCCN01005109.1:2633950-2645090 GCA_006491835.1 Architeuthis dux | reverse complement strand
AAAGAAATATAGTTCGATAAAATGCATAAAGAAAATATACATTTAAATATATCAGAACTTTCAGCGTGATTAAGAACTCGTATCATCACCCAACCGATAAGTGATAGAAATATCAATAAGTCTAAAAGTAAATTTAAGAAAGAATGACAAGTAAAGAAAAATATACTTTTGAATCTTTCTCCAATTAATAAATTGTATTTGACCTGAATATTCCAGTTTGTTCTCATCATTTATTCTTAGTTTCAAACCAGACATATTTCAGCATTGTATATTTCTTCTTGCCATTTGCTAAATTTCTACTTAGAATTTTTTCTTATGATCGAGTGAGTCTGCCAGTGATTTTTACAAGATCTACTTCTTCAGCAAAGCAACTATTTTTCTTATTTTTGTCCTAATCGATTTGGAGTTTCTTGGTTTTTCTAAATTTACTTAACTCCAATCGAAGAAATATACGTATGTGCGTGCCATTGAAGGACACTAAAAGGTGTGTGATATGGCTATGGCAATTTAAGAACTGGAAGAGTGGGGTCGTTAAATAAATAAAAAAAGAAATACTTGTCATGTAGGTAGCTAGACAGGTAATACAGCTAGGAAGACTGAAGGGCAGGAATATAAAAAGATGGGTCATCAGTGATATTTCTTTACTGAGAACTATTAAGCATAGCTTACTAAAAACTAGTATCACCCGCGATATTTTCTTTAGAGGTAGAATGCTCACTTTAGTCCTATTTTGAAGCTTTGATACTAATCTTTTGATATGCATAACATGTTCCTAAAACTACTTAGCCTGAATAAGAGCTTTTGTTTTTTGTTTCTAGAAAGGAAAAAAAGAAAAAGCTCACATTGTAACTTTGTAAATATGCATTGCGATATGCACAATAATCATAATTCAGAGTGTTCAAACTTCAAAATAAAATAAAACTGAGCATTGTAGCTTTAAAAATAACGAAAATATCGCGTGCGAATGTTCGTCAAACTTTGATAGCGATTTTCTGAACTTTTTAAAATGACTCGTTGGGTAGTTATCATGCGCGCCGACTCATATATTCATGTATATTTTCTTTATGCATTTTATCGAACTATATTTCTTTACAAAACCTTACTAGTAGGGACATAGAAACAGACAACGACGCACGCACACACACACACACACACACACACACACACACACACACACACACACACACACACACCTGTCAGTTTGTTGTGATTGTTTTGCATTTACTAAGCTTAACTTAGTCATATACATAGCCAAATAGAGTGTGGGAAGTTTAGGTTTCGCCACTCTTCCACTTGATAGAGGCCAATGTTTCCAATGTCGGTTTTCAAGGAGCCAACAATGAACTTTGAAACCGGTGGGAAATAAACAATTATCTCAAACACCAGACCACGCAATGATTTTTTTTATATAATGCATAACATGTATGAAACAATAAGATAGATTTTCTAACGCATTTAACCGTTCCTGATTAAAATATTGAGAGAGAATTGCCTTTATTTAAAGACAAGAGTAGTCAATGCAATAAACTTATACAATTAGGTAAATTAAAAGCAAGGGTTCTGAGAAAATCTCACCCTAAGGAAAATAACCTCCGAATGAATAAAATCCGCCAACTCATGAAATATGGTAATTCGCTTATTCTGATTATAAACAACTGAACGATTTTCTTAATAAAGTTATATGACATAAATGACCCTAAAGGATTTGTGACACTTGTAAATACTTTATGACTCAAATACATAGGCTGATATATTTAGTTAAATTACATTTTCGTTGGTGGGGGGGGGGGGGTTCTTTTCAATATAAATTAAGTAAAAGGGGATGATGATCAAGTTAGTTTTGTTTATTCAGTATGAAAGGTCATAAGTTGCCTGAATAATTAAGGGAAATACCCTGCTAGTTAGCTTTACTTGTTCAGTTTGAAAAGCTATATTCAGTAGAGTAGAACTAATCAACATATTGTTTCAATTATTCTCATAAGAAATGTAACTACGTTTAGAAACACCCGTGGAATCCACAAAATCTAATAATGATCGGACCAATAGCTTTTGAAGGATATGTATACGTGAAACAAATGGAATTAGCCAACAAAATAGTACCATATGAGTGTGAACAATACCGTTCTAGTTCGCGATGCAAAGCTGCAAAGAAAAAATAAAAGTGAAAGACATAAAAAGGTTGGGAAAAACTGCTCTACACATTTGACGGCTTTAATCTTTCATTGTAGAATATTTTTCTGGGGGATATTTTTCTTGGGAGATTTTTTCAAGTGGTATATTTTACTGGGGGATTTTTTCCAGAGGTATACTTTCTTTGGGCGAATTTTTTTCCAGAGGTATATTCTCCTTGTGGTATTCTTTACAGTGGTATATTTTCCGTGGGGGATTTTTTCCATAGGTATATTTTGCTTGGGGGATTTTTCCATCGAGGAATTTTTTCCTGTCACCAAAAACAGGTAGCCAAGTAAAATTTGCATTGAAATGAGTCTTAGTTCACCTGAGAAAACAACGAATACAAAAGGAAATATTTTATTGCGTTTTCGTCGAGAGCAAAGGGAAATTGACCCTTTGACTTGGTATAAGAGAATTTGCTTTAAAACGAACCAAATAGAATATATTTCAGTATAGGAGGATGCAATTACGAACCAATCTTCATTGTTATTTATTAAGCTCAGCTTAATCTGGCGCAATGCGGGCGCTCAGTTAGAATCGAACCCACAAGACTAGAGAAACACACATGTTAAATATTATAATAGGTCCTGGGTATTTTTTCAGTTTATTCCGGTAAAAGGCCAGATATGTGGAAGCAACAGTGAGAATCGAACTCAAGACACTAATAATGGTCGACGAGACTAACTTGTTAACCCTAACTCCATGGTGAGGCACCAAGAGGTACGAATATTAGCCTGACACAAGGCTACAACTGTCCAGCAAGCAGTGATAATCGAAATTACTAGACTATGAATGGTCTGCGTGACTAGCTTGCTAATCACTGCTATACCGAAAAACAAAGGATGGGTGTTCATTTTACTTTTAATTTTATCTTTGAAATGTTGAATACTGTATATAATATCAAGATGAATTTTTATCTTTTCAAGAATTGTTCGGACTACTGATTAGATTACATTTTTGATTTTGTTGGAAGACCTTAAAATGTTTAGACCAACCGTTTCGGTAACAACAAAAGCCGCAAAATAAGGAGATGCATATTCTGAAAAAAACCTTTGAAATTGGAATTAGGATACTTAATATGATTGTGCCATATGCCCCCCAAAATGTTTAATTTCCGAGGAAAAAATGACATGCTACTATTTTGCGTACTCTACCCGGCTGATACATTTCTTGCAGAGTAGGATTTGAATGTCCCTTCGATTGAACTTATATGCATGATGAATTGAAATGTGGAAGTAATTATGCTACATTCGATGGTGAATCAATATGTCCTGACAACGTTATTAGCTGAATTCTGATTTGAATTTCATTGAATAATGTTAGATCTATGTGATTAATGAAGGAACTTTGCGTTGAGTACATTGGCAAGGAATGATATTGAATTGAAAAATAAATATCTGTTGTGAATCTTTCCTTGATTAGGCTACGGACATATTGATGTACCTACGTAATTATATTTGGGAATAACCGGGAAATCGTTGACTTCTGACAAAATGACAACCAGACACACCGCGAAAAAGTCACTATCAATCAGCCCACGTTTATTAAAAAAACAGCAGTGTATGAGCGAATAGATTTACTGTTAAAGCAATTTATTTTAATGAACAACTTTAGAACTGGAAAAAAAATCTTAGCTCATAACACTCTGCCTTAACGAAACCTGATCTTTACGCTTTTTTGTTAATTACGTAAAATTTGCGAGGAAATAATTGGTTATTGTCGAGACAATAATTGTAAAAAAATCTTTTTTCTTTTCCTCTGTTGCTTTACACCGAATATCATCAGCAGTTAATAAGATAATAAGAGCTTTAAAATATCAGACCTTTCAGAAAAAATCAGATTAAAAGTGAAAATCAACATGCAAGTCAAATACCAAAAATAAATTGATTGTGTAAAGGAAATAGAAAATGGTGAAAAGTAAGAAATCATTAAATATAATTATTCCAATGATTGACATTTGAGCGTGGAGTCTCAAATGAAATATATTTTGAAACGTGTGAAACAACAAAGCGAACTGGTTCGTCGTCATTTTTAAATTGTGTTTTTCTTTCGCAGTAATTTTTATTAGAATTTTCAAAACGATGAAATATTGTTGATTTAAAAAGGAAACTACCAAAATATATTGTGAATTATTACATGTATTTGTTAGAGTACATTTATTATAGAATGAGTCTATTTTCTTTCTTTCTGATACACTTTACTGCGTTCGTCGACCTTTTTCAAATGTCTTATGCCTGAAGACAAAGGCTGCTGTTTTCTAAATCAATGATTACCCAGTCAGGAACATTAAAGATAAACACCATATTTCATTGAATTACATTCGAATCATCGCTTGACATTTAAAGAAATAGGGAAAAGAGGATTTAAATTGATATCAAATGTCGTTTATTGCAACTAATTCTATTACTTGATTTTATTGAATGCCGATAAGAAATGAGCTTTTATAAAAGTTAAGGATCGTTAATCCTGGACAGTTGCTGACAGGGTAACCATTTACAAATATCTATAAACCGTTTTATATTAGAAAGGGACACATCAAAATAATTGCAATACTTCTATATTGAAGCGTCTGTGCCTAATAACAGAGTTTTGTTTGTATCTCCCCAGTATCCTTCTGTTTCATTTTCATCATTTGTATTTCATCCAGTTTAAACCACTCATCACTTGATACGTACATGCATTGTATTTATAGTTATATAGTTATATTAACTATTGCTAAAATCCAGGTAATTATTTCATCCTAAATATAACAGATATTACATATCCTGTAGGTCTGAACGTATACAATCTACTACTTTTTTAGAAACAGATCGTACTGTTTGAATATTGACCCCATTAAAATTGTTTGGTCAAGAGGATCAATTCGGAATATTATCAGGTCGCATGATTGATGACATGACATGACATTAATTCCATCAGCTCCGTCTGTTGTTCCAAGACTGGTTTTAGCTCCTCCATTTTGTGGGGTTTTTTTCCTCAAAAATGTATGAGTGCAAATGGGAAGTTATACACTGTTTAAAATTTGGATGGGAAGAAACATTAAACGTTCTGACAAAAATCATTAGCGAAAAGGCATCCCTATTCCATACCACATATCAGTGTCTACACTTAACAAAAAATGTGAATGACGACTTCATCACTTACTCAGGTATGGTCAATGGGATAGACATAAGGTAAAAACCCCAACCATCTAAGCAAATGACTAACCTAATTTATTAAAGCTGGCATTGGTTCTATAGATCAGGATGATCAATTTAATCCCAGACAACAATTCGGGAAATTACCAGACGTCACATGATTAAGGACGTCGTCAAAAGGTTATAAATGTTATTTAAAATGTTGATATCTTCGGACATATAGGTCACAATAAGATGCATATTGCATATCTAGATAGAGTGAAGCAAGATCTATCAACTGATAACATTTTGAGAAATTACCAGCAGTCACATGATTATTACGTCATCAAAAGAGTCAACATTTACTTTAGAACGTTGATATCTTCGGACATATAGGTCACAATCAGAAACAGATTGCATATATAGATGGAGCGAAGTGAGACCTATAAGGTGTCATCTTAAGAAATGACATGGTCACATGATTGATGACATCACTATCTACCAACGAGGCATGGACGACAAGACGCATGTCAGCTTCTTTGTGGTTGCACTTATGAAGCACGAAACTGCCTTTTTTGTTACTGAATATCGCCAGCCGTAACTATATGTGGATGATGCTTTAAGCTTATACCTTCCGATATTTCAAGGTACTTGAAAATGAGTCGTATGAGCTATTCCTTGCTTTCTCTGATATTCAGAAAGTCTTGCCATTTGCCTCCTTGCAACATATGCTGTTCGAATCCATCAATCCTGACTCTTGCTCCTGATTCTATCTTTCCATTCCTATGCCAGCCTTTATGCTGTCCCTTTTGTATGTGACATTGATGAGCCCTGCCTGGCTTACCTCTGTCCCTTTAGGTGGAGTAACGAAATGTACCAAATTCTTCAACCATTCCCAGTAAGTTCTCTTTGATTACATGGAAACAAATGCAACCAGACCATCGATGAATTATGAGCAGTCTTTTCGTGTCTCTTCACACATTTCCCAGCGATGCCTTGTCAGACTGTCTGAGGAATGCATCGGTTGTGGCTAAAGCTAACGACACTTTTGTTATTGGGCATTGAAATGCCTCTTCTCGGCTGACAGATTTTGCAATGATCTGACCAAATGTTTGGCGGTCTTCTTGTAGTAAAGATACGGATTTTTGTGTCTTTTCTTATTTTCGGGGCCATTGTTCATCTTCATCCTCTCGATTGGCTCAAATAATCCTTTGTCGTTGCTATTGAGTCTTTTGATGACAAAGGTATTAAACATTTCCGGTAGCAGGAAATTAGTGAGAGATATGCTCAATGCACATCTCTCACTAATTTTCGATTTCTAAACCAATAGGAAAACATTTTGGTGAGCAGTGAAAGATTGTCTTCTTTAGCTGAACTTCATACTTTCTACATGATCGACATGATTCTTTTTTCTACATGGGATGAGTTTGGAGGTTGTTTTTAAAATAAGTTGCCATCTAAACAACTTCTGGAGTTTACTGTGATTATGGATACTTCGAAACCATATATCAACTGCTGAAGAGTTAGTGCAAAAGACGGCTCTGAAAGATCCTGCGGTTCCTTTTGTTTCCTTATTAAATAATTCTGTGAAATCTCCGTGAATCGACCAGAATTTCCCAACTCCAATACTTCCCCCCAAAATCTTCACCGTCAGTTCTTTGAACATTGGATGATCCTGCTGTTGCAAAGAACGCAAATAATCATGTTGGTAGTCACAATATCTTGGTATCATGGTGGTTGTATGAGAAGATCAGGTTCAGCATATTTCTCTCAGACTGGAGATGATACGCTGCTGCTGAAATCCGCCCATCAGCAAGATTAGGTTTTGGTACAGATCTTTATTCTTCCAGAAGAAATGAAACGGTTTTGGATAAACTGCCTCATGAGAACGAACATATATGTGTGGAATATGTAGATCTGCCATGATGTGCGGCAAATAATCAAGGTATTCTTTACATACGGGATATTCTGGTGACTCTGCAGTTACTGGCAAATACTCTTGAATGCATTTCTTAGTTGTACAGTTTGAAGAGTTGGAGACCATCTTATGTTAACACCCAATCAATATTAAACCCAGTCTATTGCGGCGGCAGTATACAACAGAAATGCTGAAGTTTCAATGCACAACAGTAGTTCCTTTGCTTCTGGTGCATCAGGCCAGCCTTCGGAGGAGATAAAGTTTACGGATGCTTTCAGGGAGTTACGTTCCTATCAGAAGGCGGCAAGATAGTGGTTGCAAAGCAATTGTGTATTTACTGCAAATGTTCAATGTTCGTGCTTATAATCTACATTAACAACATCTACAATGTTATACAATAAAATAATACTTTAGAAAATACTTCCTTCTTAATGCGCATTATTTATTCTAGATTGTTTTAAAAACATGAATTCATCCCAAATATTTGTTTGTTTTCATATTTTGAAAAGCGTTAATTGTGTGATAATCCGAAAGCCTAATTTGTACTTAACACTTCAGGTATCAAGAGGGACATATGTTTTGTTTTGTATATTGATAGAGCTATTAATTGGATGTAATTAATTTCCATGTAATTAATTGCAAACACAGAAAATAATGTTTCTGTCAAAGCGGTAATTAATTCTATTTATAGTCATTCGTTTCAATAGAATAATAGAATTGTATTTTATCTCCCTGTGTGTAAAACAAAAGAGGAAGATTATTCCTGTGGACATAGTCTTTAAATATAAATTAAAAACTTGCCTAAGCGCACACTTTAGATTATTTTTAAAATTGGCAAAATCAACAAAATAATTTTATTTTGAAATCTTTAAAAGAAATCAAATTTTCTAAAAAGAAAGTATATTTCCTTCATTTACGTGGTGATTTGAGAAGAAATCCAGAAAATAATTAAAATTCAACGAATATCTAATAATTTATAGCGCCTAGTAGAGACAAAAGTTTCAAAAGAAAAGATACCGGCTCCTGTGATGACGTCTTGCAAACCAACATTTTGTCGAAAATAACTTTTTTTTTCATACCATATCTCCTGTTTTAAATAATGCAGCAATAGCATCTTGTCAAATATTGCTCAATGCGTTCCTTCTTGAAATAACAAATACATGTCAGAAAGAGCACGTAAGTAATTAATAATACGAAAGATGAATTTCGTTTTTGCAGTTTTATGTCAATTCCTAGACATACTACACATTATTATGAATAAACGGAATTTTACGCAAAGCTACCATTCAAGGGATTAATTCCCTATGTTCAAATAACCTTGACAAGTTAAGATTATATTCCACACATGCAATTATATTCAATAGTCTTCAGTTTTCAGATTTTACAATTTCCTTTTCTGTTTATTTATTACAGATTATATTAACATGCCTACCTTTTACTCGTCCATGTTCTAGGATTTTAAAATCGTGTTGATAAACAAACAGTATTTATTACTTCAAACACGGAATTCTCGGTGTAATAATGTATATGGCATATATGAAAAAACAATTATGTTTGACTCTAAAATATTTCACGGAACAATATTTTCGTAGGAAGATATTCTTCTATACTCATTCTCCTAGTTTCTAAACATTAGACGTTGAACTCTTTATGTACATTGAATGGCAAGTTTGGAGTTTACCTAAACGAGTACAGTATGTCATATTTTATTATGCAAGACAATGTTTTCAATAAAATATTCAGGATATTCTTATAATTATATGAGAAATATATCGTGTGAGGTTCAGCTTGTTTTGGGGGTGTCAGGTTTTATTATGCAAACAAACTAAGTGCAACATACATTTGTATTTATACATAGATTCAACAGATATAGGCAACATAAACATATATTTGATTAACACAATATCCCATATTCCTGAATAAATTATTAGTTTATGAGTTAATATGAGCCCCGTGACATTCTATAACCTTCATTAGTTTTTCATCGATTGATGTTGTTAACTTTTCTACTGTTTTGGCTTTAACGTTACTTAAATATCAAATTGTTTTGCTTAGCAGAATGAAAATATGGAAGACAAAGATCGAAAAAAGTCTAAAGTAAAAATAAAATAAAAAAGAAGAAACGTATATTCACAAACATACACATGCACAAAGAATAACATCGAATTTAAAGAAAAATAAAAATAAATACAGATATTACGAAAATCTCGCTTTTACGACATTTGATTTTGGCGCCAAAACAGAGAGACAATGAACAAGGGGATATGCAGTAACAGGAGTAGCAGCCGAGACACCGGGCGAAGGAGACATGTAATCTGGCTTCTCCCGGAACAACTGAAAAGACTGTTTTGGATGCTATTCCATGAAGAATCGATGATTTCCAAACGTATTGAAGACTTCTTTTTAAAAGTAAGTATTCTTATTCAGTTGGCAAATTTTGTCTATCTCTCTTACGGAAATGTGATCGTGAACAATCGTGTCACTGTGTTTCTATTCAGTTGATGAATTGGTCTCTTCTCTTATGGAATACTTGAAAAAGGTCCTTTTAGAAACAAACTCTTCTCACCAAAACGATTGGTTCCAGTGTTTTTGTTGTGTTTTGTTATATAAACCGATCTATTGTTCCACCAAAAATCAACACGGCTTTTGTTATCTGGTTTCGAATGTCTGTTGTCGTTTTTTCTCTGCGTTTTGGTCCTCACAATCTGGGCACACAATAAGTTATAACATGTACCGGGTTTTATTTAATAATCCTTAAACACTCGAAGCTACGAATGACATAAGTCAGACCAGACCACTCTATGTCATACATCCAACAGTAAAGACAATAGAGCTAAAGAAAATAGACTACTGCATCTACTTGGGACAACGAATATTCATGAGATCCTCAAACGAAGAGTCACCCGGCAAGCTTTCGGTAGGCCAAGCTCAACATTCAAGAACAAAAATATCCCATTAGTCCTGAAAACAGTGTATATAATCAATGCGTCCTCCCAATAGTTACCTCCGGATTTGAAACATAGAACCTAACCAAAAATATGGCTCTCAAACTAAATATCATACACTGTGAACAAGAGAGGATCATGCTTAACATCACACGGAGGGATCGCAAGACAGCACAGTATATTAGAGAAAACAGCGGTCAGAGATATCATAGAATATATTATAAAATAAGTGGGATGAACAAATGGATTAAGTCAGTTTTTTTACTAAACTCAGCCCAGACGGACACCCAGAATGAGTCGCTCTGAGTATCGAACTCACCATCAACATCAGTCCTCTACACTTTGCTCTACACTTTGATCGTAGTGCATAACATAGATTGAAAAGGAGAAATAGACACAGACAAGAGATATTCAAGCGTTGGAGGGGAGACACATTGGGACAAACATAGAGTGCATATCATTTAAGGGGTAAACATGAACTAGAAAGAACTCAGAGAGTGCATAGCTCTGACAACATCATTGTCAAAGATTAAAAGAAAACTAAATGAAAATCAGTTCACTGATAGTTAAGATGCAGGGTAGGTAACTACGAAGAATTACAGGATTAGACCCAAACTTTAATCAATTTTACCTTCATTAATGGTCTATCCTTGGACGAAATGTTATTGATAACCTTTGGAGATAGTGTGGACAAACATGAGTAAATACATTAATGTATTAAAAAAATATATCTCAATCGAAAATAATTCCGGGATCTTCTCCCAAAGCCTCCCATACATGTTCATTGAAATTCATTGAGAACTTTTGGAGAAATTGTGTGCACATATAGCTACGATGCAGAAGAGGTAACTATAACAATTCCTCGATCCACCCCCAAATTTAATCTATTTTCACAAAATGTCATCGAAATTCATTAAGAACATTTGGAGATGTCTTGTGGACAAATGGACGGACAGACAGACACGGGTGAATATATATATATATATATA
>VCCN01005109.1:2560585-2571633 GCA_006491835.1 Architeuthis dux | reverse complement strand
TATATGTACTGGTTTCATTGTGGATTATAAATGTATCTCTGTTTGTATACATCGGTACACACACTGGCATATGTATGTATATGTGTATGTAGTTGTGTGTGTATGTTTGTCTATGCACTATTTTCTGCATCAGAAGTATCTTTTCTTTATCTTTAATGATATTCTCCTGACCCTAATTTGCTCATTTCTTTCCTATTTCCTTTTAGATATTGTGTTGTTGGTATAGATGTGATGTAAACATTTTAAAAGTATACATCCTCCGGAATATTACGTAAAAACTGAGTGGACCAATCATTCGATTGAACCCACGTAGTTTAGACAAATTTAACTATCATTAAAGTTTGCTGTTTCCCCAGTAATATTCCACTTTGTGTCAAAAAACTGTTGTTATGAAACTGAGAACATAGAATCAAACTCGACAAGAAAAATGTCCCCACTTTCCCAATCGAACAAGTAAATTGCTTGAGATCTTTGCAATTTTATTTGTTCACCTCAGGTATTGGATTTAAACTGTGGGTCGTTCCACTCTTCCTTAGCCTTTTATTCAAGCCCTCATTTACATCTATACTTCAAAGATACCCATCTTTCTGCTGCTGATATCGGACGCTGAGTTCATGTGCATTTCCTAACGCTTTCTTCAAGTACAACCATCTGCTATTCAAGTTGAAATCCTGGATTTGAATTCTGGGCCTTGCAGGAATCGTTCATAAACATCTCCAATAACGGCCACGGGTACACATAAGATCCTCAGATCTCGAATTAGTTTCGTAAATTCCATTTTCCCGGCTGATAAATATTACACCTCTCCACACCTCGCACGAATACCATCTGCAAAGTTATGAAACCACTTTTGTGTGCTATATTCCATCGCCATATATCTCGACAAAATATCTTGCATTTGTCATTCCATAAGAAGAAAGTGGATGAGTAACACTTAGTCAAACCACTTTCCATGTACAGGTTCTCGAAGTAAATGATTGTAACCCATTTGTCAGAAACCAATCAGCTGTTTACGCTTATATTCAATAATGGACTACATCGTTTATATCTGTTAGCCTGCTTGTAGAAATGCAACAGTTCAACTTGCAATAACGTGTTGCTATCTTAAGAGATGGTTTTCGATTTATCTCCCTTTAATTATAAAATGATTTGAGTCAAACTCCAGTCCAAGTTCACTGTTTATCTGTCCCGTCACGTTAAACCAAATCTATATATAACATTTCCCTACCGTAATTTGAAATTACTACAAAGTGATCCGTGGGCGGCTCTCTTACCGACTACGAAAATGTATGATACAAATACGCAAGGGAGTAGAAGCAAGAGTGGAATGTAGCCAGGCTCATTTTTTATTTTTCATTTTCCAAATAAAATGTCACCTAAACAAAAACAATAGCATTTTGCTGGCAGTGGACATCATCCGCATACATGGCTTGCCCCCAGAATGACGATAAAGTAACAACAACAAATCAAGTCCTGGAAAAAGAAATACAGAAATAATTGGTAAGTATATCGCAATTTAAAGTCTCAATGGTGATTGATTTTATTGATAAGAATGTTGATATAATGACTGCAAAGTAGGCTTTCTTGGTTTAAGTTATGAGATGAAGTATTTAGTTTACGTCCTACATTTGAAAGTTTAATCATTAAATCAGTGATTTGGTCGAATTATAGTCTTGGTGAAAATTATAAATAAATATGGACGATATCAGGGATTTGAGCCAAACAAGAGAAAGGATGGGGGAAGGCATAGGTGTATATACGAGGCGTGTCCATAAATAACTTTTAAAACATCGCGCAAAGTATGCGTTTTTACGTGCTCCTGACTGGAATGTTATGTAGCAGGGACCATGACCGTTTGCATAAAAATACTTCATCAAGGTACGTTGAACTATCGGAGCTAGAGTGAACGTGTGTGTAGAGCGCTTGGCGTTTTCACGCCAGGTTGAACAATGGAGGATCTTGAAGAGCAACGTGTTTGTGCTACGTCTGCTGATAGATAAACAAACTGTTCTGCAAAGCCCGAGCCAGCTTTTCCCTCAGTCACCATACTCTCTGGATTTGTCCAATTTTTCCCTTTTCCCCCCAAAAGCTGACATACATCCTGAAAAGTCGTCAATTTCAGGCAGCAGAATAGATAAAAGAAAATGCACCACGAAACCTGCACACTATCGCTCAAAACGAATTCCAGAACGAAACCAAGAATTGGAAAACACGCTGGGAACGGTTTATCGACGGTGGAGGAGACTATTTTAAAGGAGACATGTCTCATAAGGTTGTAGGTACAGCAATACACTTGTTTTTGAAAAGGTTCGATTTCTTTTTGGACACACCTCATATAGTGATCAAAACAATACATATGAGGATACAATCCCGACTGAATTCATAGAGTTACAGAGAGAATGTATATGTGTCATTATTATTTATTATAAACTAGAATAGTACCAGTCATGTGAGGATTTCTTTTTAATAGTGCTAATATACTTATACATTTCGGATGATATCAAGTTTTCTCTTTACTCATCATCCATATTTATATGTCCCATAAAAGCTCGTAAATTGAAGCGTGCTTTCATCACTCATGGGTAAGGAAAGTGACTCAGCACTCACTTTACATGTGAACTGATTTTACAGGTAACAAACACATAGCGAGTGTATTTTTCAGTATATTTCTAGTAAGAATAAATAAATAATCTTTTCAAAAACCACATAATAATAAATAAATAAATTAACTGTTTTTATCGAATCCAAATGAAATCTCTTAGCACACATAATCAAAAGCAGAGCGTGACATGTTTTGAGTGTTGCAAAGCCAAAGACATCACATAAATATCGCTAAAATGTCATGTCTCTCCACACGATATCTCCGAGAGTCCTCAATGAATTGCAATGGTATTCCGCAGAGTGGTGGGTGATATGCTACAGAAGAAGTGATTAACTTGTGGGGCGGATTCAGGGATTATTTTCTTCTTGAAAGATACCTTTCCGTTTCTTTTCATACATTTAACCATACGCTCATGTCTAAAGGTTATCAACGAATGTCAATGTAATTTTGTGGAGGGTTGAACAATAGGCTACGAAAGAACGGATTATATTTCGAGGAGGATCTAAGCACAATTACACAATTACCTTCCCTACATCGTAGTTATATGTCCGCATCACATAATATCGCTAAGGATCATGTATATCCATACGATATCTCCAAATGTTCTCAATGAATTTCAATGTAAGTGGTTCACTTTATTCATCCCCCACTTCATGTACCTGATATTATTTTAAACAGTGATAAAACATGCTCTAAGTACGCAATTTGTTTTTCTTTTTATATCCTGTCAGTCCAAACTATTTGGGATGATGTGTGTAAAGTATGAAAGCTGTATCTGTTCTAAACATTTACGTTGAAATCTACAATTCTGTACACAAGAATCAATTGATGCATAGATACGGCTATTTATATTCACCAACCAATTAATAGATTGCGCGCACTTGATGTAAATTGGTACGGTAGAAGGTCCCCAAAGAGGTATTTTGGGATACTGGAATAACAATGTTAGGTCCAAAGTGGAGTACCTTGAAGGGACAAAAGCGCCATTGCCCTAGGTAGTCTATTGTTCGATAATATCAAATGGCTGGATACTTCCCAGACAAACCACATGATTTTATCGATTTTATCTTACTCTAGCAACATTGTTTTAGTTTGCAGGACAAGCCAGAAACTTCGAAGGAACTTCACCCTGATAGACACCTATGATTTGTAAAACATTCCTTTAGATTAGAATCGCTCCTACACAGTGGCATAGTAAAAAAAGGTTTGCAACAGAAACTTGAATAGCTGATAACACGAATTCGATACAGAGTTGCCTTCGGAAAGTAATTAGGTTTTTCTGTGCGTCAGATGAGACATGGGTCATCATCAATTTAATTGATGCTGGCAGATGTTTGTTAAGCAAGAAACCAAACAGTATGGCTCTATGATGTCCATTCTCTGTTTTCGCTTCCGGTAAGGAACCTCGTAGAGGAAATCGTAGATGTGAGGTTTCACTCCAATTTTCGGCCAACCAACCAGCGAAATGGCAGTTTTCCTCAAAGATTGGCAAAGTTCTGTTAATTCTATTCCGAATGCGGTTTTTCTTCCTTTCGCAAGTACAACGAAATTAGATTTTGGAAATGGCGTACAGTTCATCGATAAATACACACGACAAATTTCAGGCAGGTGACCGTAGAAATAATATGGATTTCAATCACTGATCATTTCTCAAGATTGCTGTATTTATTAACACTCGTTTCAAACCATCACATTCTTGGCAATTCTGCATTTTGTACCACACTAATTGATGATACATTTATCACCCAACATCAAGCGTAACTACAACAAAACATCATAAAAACGATCCAAAACCGCATCATTTTGAATGATTAACACTTCGTTTCCATGTGCTCAAATACTCCTATTTCCCAGCGTCCCGTTAATAATATTCATTTTTTCAGGAGGGGAGAAAGAAGGTGTGTTTATAATATAAACAAGTCATTTATACTGTAAATGTATGTGTGTTCAAGTACACGTTCAACAGTTTAAAACTGTGTCTAGCACAAACACATTCCGTCTTTTTAAATGTTGAATCGATTTGTTAACGATTTGGTAAATGCCCGATGACGGAGTAGTGCCCTTTAATTTAATATCATAGTGTACAGATTGTCTAGCTGCAGAGCAATGTTTAGTATTCTAGTGTTGTAATCCATTACTGCTGTGTAGAGAGTCTGTTCCCTACTGAGTGTCACACACTTGCAATCTTGTACTAGAGTAAGATAAGATTAGTTAATATGATGTAGAAACATATTCCAATTGATTCAAATTATGCATTATCTTTCCCACATCAATGATTATAACTTTTGATGTGTCAATAACATTTGCTTTGTCTTTTACAATGATACATTTCTTGTCCAGTGCTGGAAAAAGTGGATTAGTATTTCTTCAAGAATATCTAAGCTTAAAACAATGTTCCTTGGATGTGTCTCGCAAGAAAAAGATCATTTGAAGAAATACATTTCTCTATTAAACATCAGTGACTTCGACAAACGATTTTCATCTTATCACTTGATTCTTTTATTTTCAATAAATCGATAGATTAGCACTGATTGATCATTCAGAAGCTCTAACATTTGGATTATGGAGACCTTGGGCAAATCAAAGTGAGATTTATTCGTTAATCATGTATCAAGATCAAAGTCAGCCTTTATGCATGGATCGTCGGTAAAGTCAAAATAATTACGTCTCTTCCTCATATTTAATCCTGATTATTTCTTCTGCTCGTTAGTGGAGATCAACAAACCTCGGCCTGGAACTCAATACCTAAAGGCTAGGATTAACGATTCTTCCCTGTCACAAGCTATTAGTTCATTATTAATCTGATCTGTGATGGAAGGTTTTCGATATAACCATTTGAAATGCACGTTCATTAGTTGAGTCTTTGCTATAATTAACGATTAGAGGGGCAGGTATTACATCCTGTTGTCGTTAAAGGCTTCTTTTAGAAATTCTACACATCAAAAAAAGAAACGGGCTCATAGCGAAAGCGTGTATGTTGTTAAGTCTAAAATAATGGTCTGAATAATTAGAATTTCAGGTGTTTAAATGGCAGAATAGAATAATCATTACATCGTTGCTGTCTGCAAAATCCTGTGGTCGGAGGTCGTGAAGCAGCAACTATCAAACACTTGGCGATTGGCATCGTAGAATTAATCGATCACTTTTAACTTAAAACAATAAAAATTAGTAGCCCGAAATCAATTCATTAGTAAATTGTTATTACTATTACATATGTTATTGATATGTATGAAGCCTAGCTTAGGATGACTCAAGGCCAAATAAGGGAAAACAAAGAATAGAACACATTTGTTGAACCAATATTCCAAGTGCTGATCTTGAAAAATCAACCTTCGAAACCGTATCCTATATGTAGGCAACAACAGCGGCCTCTGACTCCGGTGGGAAATAAGAAATTTCTCAAGCATGTCATTACGCATATTCTCATATAGGGCCGGCACTACGGTTTCCGGTGCCCCGGGAAAGCTGGATGTCAGTACCCTTTAAAGTATAGTATTATTTATGTTTTGCAGTGAGAAAAAGTAGAAATGAAAAAGGTTTATTACAATAACCAGGTAAAAGAAAACACTTCCGACATAACGCCCGAGTTTCGTTATATCAGGGAATTTTCTTATTTTAATTGTTTTATTCTATATAACTTATTAATGTCGCATTTTTCCATTTGTATTTGAAAAAACCCACAGCCTCAGACGCCTAGCAAGGTGCCCCCTAGTCGACTACCTGTGTTGCCGTTACCTTTGACGAGTGCTGTTCTCATAAAAGGTTTCTTTTCACGGAGCCTTTCCATCGATGTTTGGTGTTTGAAGTCGGAATCGTCTTGTTCTTTCAATCGCTGTACATCAGCTGTTTTAACTATTCCAACTGCTCTAAACGTTATATTTGCGACCGTTACATTTATGTGTTCCATCCTGTGATTCGATCTTTGACATATTTTACTTCCTCTATTTCCATCAACTTAGCGAGGATAGAAAGAATGTTATTGTTACAAGATTCTAAGTCGAAAGGGAGGGGATGGAATGCTTTGAAAATCAGCATTCAAAAACTTGGGTTGAACCTGGGGTTGAACACTGCTCACAGGCTCCAGAGAGTGATACGAAACTATTCACCAATAGGGCCATGTATTTATATTTATTTTTCCTCACGAAATTTACAAATGTTATATATTCAAATTTATAAAGAATAAGGATATATTTACTCAATTTATTAAACGCTTTTATCACATTTAGAAATTATTTTTTCCATTCTATGTGCAAGGACATTTCGAACGTTTTCGAGTGCTCAGTTGATTATAGGTACAGCTGTTACCCTCATATTTCACAATGTTAGCGGTTATTGGGCAAGTCTTTAATCAGTATCTATTTCCCTTAGTTTCACTCCTAAGCCTGCTGTTTGACAAATTATATTTCCTTGTTTACAACAATGAAACTTGGTTTACCGCCTGGATAATAAAAATGAAACATCGAAGATTATTTTATTATTTTATTATTGTTTTTAGGTCCAGAATCTTCAGTTTTTGTGACTTTATATCAGAACATGAAGGCTGTGCTTTGGAAATGTTCATCACACATATTACATCTCATAGAAATGATAATTTCACGAATTCGTAACTGCATAGTTAATACAATTACACCGAGAATAAATATGGGCAATAACAGTGTTTTTTTTTTAACTCCATAACCCAGTGGAGGATCTTTGGGGCACAATTTCATCATGGCTGTGTCAGGGGCGAGATGGCCTGATTGAGACCATTCCTTTCCAGGCTAGTTTGGAATCGGTGTTGTCCGTCTCGTAGACTGGCTGCTAATTATAACTGGACAGCCTAGTCTGCCCAGACTACCCTGCGATTTACCCATAACTAGGGGTGTGAAGAAGAGATGGTTTCATGCCTCAGAGTGAACATCAACTGACTTACCTTGCCCATTCCATTCTCCTTGCCATTAACCATTTGGCCACTCCACTCCTGTAAGAATAGTATTGAGTAGGATTAAATTGATGATAATCCGTTTGCCTTCTATACGCTTCCGTTGGAAAGATTGTATAGGAATTGCTACGTGATATAGTAAGCTTGATATGGAATGGGAATTCCAATCCTGTGTGAAGCCCACTAATGTATGTATCATACTTTTGTGATGGAAAGCAACAGACATAATGAAGAGATCGGTCTAAAACGTGTTATGATAAACAGGTTGATCATTATATCATACTGGCAGTTGCGAAGTGTGTCTGCAATAGAATTTACTTTTTGCAAAATGTAATGTTTTTTTTAATTACAGCTAATCCATATATTTATAGACAAACCTTTATTTTAATTAGAACTCTTATATTGCTAATTAACCTCTGAATATTTCAATGTTTGAAAGTCTAACACACATCTATCAAAAGAAGAAAAAACGCAAGTGGTCAGTATTTCACTTTTAAAAAAAGCCAGTATTCAATTGCTTATATCTCAGACGAACAGGCCTTGAATTTTTTAATAATGTCATACAATCTTCCAACTCAAATTCCTATCCATCTCCATTTTGGTTTTATGCTGGATTAATATTAGTAAATTCCAACATTGGCAATAGTTAACGGTGCTTGACCTAACTTATAAGCCTGATTTTAAATGCTGATTTTCAGGGCAAGGCAACCCAACCTAGCTCTATTCTTATAGTTGTCTTTGTACCACATGTGGCATACTTGTAATGTTAATATACAGGTGCATCTCAAAAAATTAGAGTTAAGTGGAAAAGTTCATTCTTTTCCGTAATTTAATTCAAAAAGTGAATCTTTCATATATTCTAAATTCATTACTCATGAAGTGAAATATTTGAAGCCTGTTTTTGTTTTATTTTTGATGATTACGGCTTACAGCTCATGAAAATAAAAACTCCACTATCTCAAAATATTAGAATATTTCATAAGATCAATAAAAAAAACGGATTTATAATACAGAAATGTCGAACTTCTGAAAATTATGTTCATTTATGCACTCAATATTTGGTCGGGCCCCTTTTGCACGAATTAGTGCATCAATGCAGCGTGGCATGGAAGCGATCAGCCTGTGGCACTGCTGAGATATTATGGAAGCCCAGGTTGCTTTGATAGCGGCCTTCAGCTCGTATGTATTGTTGGGTCTGGTGTCTCTCATCTTCCTCTTGACAATACCCCATAGATTCTCTATGGGGTTCAGGTCAGGCGAGTTGGCTGGCCAATCAAGCACAGTAATACCATAGTCAGCAAACCAGTTACTAGTAGTTTTGACACTGTGGGCAAGTGCGAATTACTGTTGAAAAAGGAAATCAGCATCTCCATAAAGCTTGTCAGCAGACGGAAGCATGAAGTGCTCTAAAATCTCCTGATAGGCGGCTGCAATGACTTTGGACTTGATAAAACACAGTGGACCAACACCAGCAGATGGCAATGCACACCAAATCATCACTGACTGTGGAAACTTCACCCTGGACTTCAAGCAACTAAGATTATGTGCCTCTCCACTCTTCCTCCAGACTCTGGAATCTTGATTTCCAAATGAAATCCAACATTTACTTTCATCTGAAAAGAGGACTTTCGACCACTGAGCAACGGTCCGGTTCGTTTTCTCCTTAGCCCAGGTAAGACGCTTTTGATATTGTATCTGGTTCATGCGTGCCTTGACACTAGGTAGGCGACACTTGTAGCCCATTTCCTGGACACGTCTGTACGTGATGGCTCTTGATGCACTGACTCCAGCCTCAGTCCACTTCTTGTGAAGCTCCCCCAAGTTATTGAATCGGCTTTGCTTCTCAAGGCTGCGGTCATCGCTCTTGCTTGTTCACCTTTCCTTACCACACTTTTCCCTCCCAGTCAACTTTCCATGACTATGCTTTGATACAGCACTCTGCGAACAGCCAACCCTTTCAGCAATGACCTTCTGTGGCTTACCCTCCTTGTGGAGGGTGTCAAAGAGTTTCTTATGGACAAATGTCAAGTCATCAGTCTTCCCCATGATTGTTGTCGTGTGTACTGGACCAGACTTCATGGTATTTATACTGCATAAATAGTGATAATTCTATATTCTGTATAGCTGTAGACCGTAATTATTAAAATTAAAATTTAAAAAATGCTTGAAACATTTTAGTTTTCATGTAATGAATCTAGCACATATAAAATATTCACTTTATCTTCCACGATATTCTATTTAGTTTAGTTGCACCTCTATGAGAGCAATTTGATACAATAGATGGAAAACAGTAGCTCAACGTTGCGCAATCCTTAACAAACGTGTTTCACAGACCATTACTGTTGTAGTGATTTAATCCGCATTTGAAATGAGGATTAAATCACTACAACACTAACTTTGGTCATTTTCTTCACTGACGGACAGATAAGTTCAAATTCTACCAAAATATATTTAACGCTTAGTCTGTATGATGTGCATTACAATTGAATAATTTGTGGCCTTGTGTAATATTAGGCTAAGTTCTTCACCATGATACAGAGGTTATCAAACTTGCCTTGTCGACCGTTGCAACTGCAGTAAGTTCAATGTTTACTGAGTGGCTCACACGAGTAACCTTGTGCCAGACTAAGGTTAGTGAAAAGGCAAATGAATAGATGACTTTAGAGTCGTAGATTAGAATCCATTCCTCTGTATGTGCACGGAAATGTTTTTGCATATAAGTAAAATATTTGAAATAACTAAAAGATAATCACGCTATCAGTATAAAGAGTGTTTTATGCCCTGGCGCCAGTAAACAGTAATTGGAATATAGCCAATCAATTCTCTTACTTCTTCGGACCTATTTGGATGCCTGCAGAACACGCTGACGACGACACAAAAGAAATAGCAATCTATTTCCATTCTCCGAACTCAAAATCGATCATATTTTCATTATTCGAGTTATAACTTTCTAGTCGAGGAACATCATAATACGATGTAATTGTTTCATTTAACCTCCGGGGTGATTTCGTATTTAATACTTCGGTGACATTAAGTTAAAGTTAAACAAGATAAATAACAATTGGGTGAAAGTTTTAACAAGTGAAGTCCAGGATTGTCTGCTATATTTGAGCTTATTCTTGTCAGACACTAACAACAGAATTGAAAATTGAAGCTTACTAGTAGTAACTGAAATATGTAACCGCTCAGTGAACAAACAGGAACCATGGGGCTTCCTTTGTCAAGCTGTCTATATATTGGTGCCTAGGAAGCGATTATCCAGTCAATGGGACATTGACCCGATCTATATTTGACACAGGACACAACGGGAGCTTTGTAGCAGGCCCCAGGGAAGGCAATTAAATGTAAGTCAGAAATATTCAAGCTCAGTTTTATCGGATGTAAATTGCGAAAGTTTCTCTTCGCTTCACAAACTTCATCGATGCAATTATGATTTACGAGTCGGTTATTTTCCCTCTTGACGTAAATTCCTGTCGCCTGTCTTCACAGATAGACATATGCTCACACACACACACACACACACAC
>VCCN01005109.1:2541348-2552191 GCA_006491835.1 Architeuthis dux | reverse complement strand
TATTATACACGTAAGCACATCAATTAGCATGATGGTTTATTTTTTTTCAATATAATCTCTTTCCTTGTCAATAGACGTAACACAGTATTTGTCCATTAATCACATAGATCGAACATTATAGAGTGGAGATTTCAGATTAAAATTAATAATAACTGTTAGGCTATGATCTCACTGTTAAACTTTAGAAAGAAGTATTGGTCTACGGAAAAGGTTAAACAATGTATAGTTGTGTATTTAATTCTCATCAGTAGATGAAATATCAATATTCATCATTTTCTTTAATATTTCCCCAACACTAGACAGATATTTTCCAATCCGCGTGGCCACAGTTTTTTAGATTCTCGAACAACAAATGAAATGTGTTAGCTCTAAAAGTTGGCTATCATCAATTTCATTAAACATGGCAACTATCGATGAATTTGTTTTACTCTTTATTTATTACAAAATATGGGATGTATTATTTCATCTTCAAACGGCGCCGAACCAAATGTTTATTCTGTGAAACCTTTGAAAACTCTGTTGCTTCCTAAGATTCGTGCCAAACAAGGAAGCGTTAAGAAAATCCATGGGGGTGTTTAAGAAATGCCACGCACGATTGTATCAGTTTCCTGAAAAATCTTTTCTAAGAAGGGGTCCCGGATTCACTCCTGCTGATATCAAATGACTGAAATTACGATCGAGAATTTCTTGCTTTTTTTCACTGCCAAACGCAAAATTGGCACAAAAGAATACATGGATATTTTCGACTTTTTTTCTTTTTAGCTGTTCTCACGTAAGTCTCTACTATCAAACCTTTATGTTAACGATTTTGCATTATTTTTTGCTTCACTCAGTTTCATACTTTTTGTACCTCATTTTCTTTCTATATTTCTTTTCTTTTATGGCGTTTTTCTTTCTTTTTTTTGTTCTCATTTTATTTTTCACCTTTGTTGTTTCTCTCTTTGCTTTACCCTTTTATATTGTTGTTTGTTATTTTCTAATTCTTCCTTCCCTGATCGGTTTCAAATATTTGCTCTGAATTCCGCTTCGACGTCATTTGTTTTCTCTCTCCAGCACTGACCTTGTTCATTACCCTCTTCACTTTCTTTCTTTCGTAATTGTTTGTCATCTTCCCACATTAACAGAAAATCTCCTCCATTTTCTATCCTGGTATCTTTCTTTTCCAGTTCTTCCTCTTTTCTGATCACTTACACGCAGATATTCACTTAGGTTTACCTAGTGTGGAACAGGGTCATCAATAGTAGAGCACCAGTGAACATCCAAATTACACCAAATAGTCATGAATGTACGTGTTCCTTAATTTTGTTATGTGTGATTATTTACTAAGCTTTGAATATCCGGCATAAGGTCGAGTGGGGAAAAATGGGAGAAGGAAGACTTGAACACCGATTACACCTGACTATACATATATAAACCGGGTCTTTGTTTTACTCCTTTTACTGCGTGATTTTGCTTGAGCAAGCAATATATATGTTTTTTTAAACTATCTTTTTATGATTGAAATGGTTCTTCGGATAATTGAACTCCTTCTTGTTATTTGTGTTGTAAACACGACGTTTCGGCCGATCCATTCTTCGGCCTTCTTCAGGTGTAAAATCCGAGTGTGATGGGTTAAACAGAAATGATGTTTAAAGGGGGTTAGCCCGTATAGCGCATGGCCCTGGTGTTTCTGTGTATTTGTCCTGTCGGGTTTAGATTTGTTGAGAAGTGGAAGTCACATCGGGTTGAAATCCGCACTTGTCTGGCTAATGCATTACACGACATTTTGATGTGAGCTGCCTCTTTGATTTTTCTCTGCTTCCAACAACGTTGTCTGTCGATAATGTCGACAGCATAAAGACACAGAAACACCGGGGCCATTTGCTATACGGGCTACCCCCCTTTAAACATAATTTCCGTTTAACCTATCACACTCGGATTTTACACTTGAAGAAGGCCTAATAATGGATCGGTCGAAATGTCGTGTTTACAACACAAATAACAAGAAGGGGTTGAATCGTCCGAAGAACCATTTCAATATTAATGACCCTTCTCAAAACTATAGAAAATATTTCTTTCGAAATCTTTTCTTTCCAATTTTTTCTAAAATACCGCCTTTCTTGTCTATGATATTGAGAAGAGTAATTAACATTCAAAAGATTTTTTTGGACACTCGAACTCGTTCTTCTTGTTTTGGGTTTTTTTTTTCTCAGTTGGGGAGTGAGAATACTCAAAGAAGTGGAATACATCACCATATCAGCTAATCGTATGTCAAACTAGTGTGGAATTCAACTCGATGTGGCTTTCGATGCTCAACAGGGACAAGATATGGAAGTCCTGGATTGACAAAGAAATTGGTTAAAACATGTTCACCCACATTACAAGCGTTGCTGTTATGAAAAGAAACAAATTCAATTGCTACCGTTACTTGATTATACCGGAAAAATACGGATATTACAACTGAGGAAGGCCGCAGAATGGATTGGCCGAAACGTCGTGTGAAAAACAAAAACAACAAGAAATCCGAGTAAGGGAAAAACTCTTCGAACCGCTTTCACTTGTTTCATCTCGTCTTGGCATTCACTAAGCTAACCTTAATACAACACAAGGCCAACTGAAGGAGGTTATGATTGTGTCATGCCAGTTACCAAATAGATACATCTTGACTGACTAGGAAATTTGCATTCGAAATATTGGCTATGAACTAAGCTTGAACACCGATCGCTAGCACCGATGACAAATACACAACTAGTTCATCGACGAAACAGTTAATGACTAAAATGTTTCAACTCTTATTCAGTTCTGAAGAGTTGGACATAGAATGAGGACCGAATTATCTCTAGTTACGAACTTGTGTAGGTTATTTACGAAGGTTAGAGTGGTTTGGCCATAGGCCACATAGTATGGATGGTTGAGAAAGAAAATGATACGCCAATTTTCAAAGTGGGAAGGTCTTACCTGCTCAGAAGATTAGTATATTGTTTACCTTGATGAACATAAACATGAACACCAAACACTGATACTTCATTCCGTATTTCATTGTCATCATTTTTTCATTGGACTCATTTTTTAAATTTAACTTCGTCTTTCTTTCTTCCTTTTTTGCTTTCTTTCAGTTTTGTTTTTGCTCCTTTCTCCTTATCTTTCTTCTCTTCAAACTTCTCCTTATCTTTCTTCTCTTCAAACTTCTCCTTATCTTTCTTCTCTTCAAACTTCTCCTTATCTTTCTTCTCTTCAAACTTCTCCTTATCTTTCTTCTCTTCAAACTTCTCCCTATCTTTCTTCTCTTCAAACTTCTCCTTATCTTTCTTCTCTTCAAACTTCTCCTTATCTTTCTTCTCTTCAAACTTCCCGCTTTTTCTATTTTCATTCTTTGTTTTCTTTCGTTTTAGTTTGAGGCGTCCTTTTTAGAATTCCGATTTCAATTTCACTTCGGGGTAAAATGTTTATCATTCGATCCCTCAAACCTAACCCGCAGTAACCTCACACAGCCAATTGTTTATTGAGACCGGAGATTACTTTATTTTATTTTCCATTAAGAATAAAAACTTTCTCTTTTTTTCATTTACCTTTTATTTATTGCTTTCTCAGTGTTATTGCCAATCCCACCATTTTTCTCAGAAAAGAAAAAAAAACACGAATTTGATTCAATGAGTGAAAAACAAGAAAAAAAGAATTCCGGAAAACAAAGATCAAACAAATGCAAATAATTTGGTTGTGTAGCTACGGCAGTGGCAGATCTGCAGTGCCTAAAATTGTGACTGTTTGCTTGAAGCTCACATCAGGAAAACTCTAGAGAAGCAACAAATATTCTGCTTTTTTTGGACATATTTTCTTTCATTTTGGTAAAGTGATGTTATGTTTTCTCTCTCAAAAACTATTTTGATATTTATTCAGCGTTCTGACGATCAAAGAAAACAGACGTCATTTTCGATGCTCTGAAAAAAACAACATTTTTTTAACCTATGTAATAAAATAAAATTTGCGGCTTTTCAATACAAGTCAATATAACAGATCCATCAGCTCCAACCCTCTTGGTTTCCTATCCATTGGAATCAGCAGGTTCATCTGTGATGTATCGTGTGTTTCTTGAAGTTCTTTCATAAATATAATTCTTGATATTCTAGTTAAATCCGACAAACTGTGTTATTGACTTGAAAAATGGTAACTGATATCTAATTCTATGCACTAAGGTTACCTTAGTACGGCACAAGGCGACAAATGTGGAGCACTCAGTGTGGATAGAACTCACTACAGTTGTAATCCGCTTCACTGATTACTACTGTAGTGAGTTGGATTAATTATATTAATTTAGTACATCTAAAACTTTAGAAACTTATTTCTGACTGGTTGTGCCGATGCATGTCATTTTGTCATGTCATTTTTGCACATTGAATTCTAAAGAAATGAAATGGTGTTTGTTTAGGACATTAATGTGTTTAGGAATTTTTCAACTCTTGTTCAGTTCTCGTGAAAAATCACTTTCCTTTCCTAGTCTGTGAGAAAAGTACATCTAGGATTATTGAAGCAAAACCAGGTAAGAGGAAAGACGTTATTATCGTTACTATGGATGTATCTGCTTATATACATAAACGTAAACGCAAGGCGGAACGGGGTATTTACAAGGAAGAAAATTACTTGTATTATTATATAGGCTAATGTGTTTCCGGTTATTTAGATAGCTTATTTAGTTTATCATTGTCTTTGCTTTTTCAAAAGGTGTTCTCATCTGTTGCAAGCTCACCGTCTTCTAACACATATTTATCTATCAGTCATTGTTTGTGCGTCTTCGGCAATTCAACATGGAAGACTTGATGTAAGTTTTCAAAAATTGCTGCCTAAGAACGGGTGGATTAAAAGATACGGCATGCAGATTTAAAAAACCGAAAACAGGATGCAAATTAAAGAAGAACCATGAATTCAATGATGCGTCCAACATCCTTACGTCCATATCTGTCCATGTGAGCCTCATTCACTAGCAACCTGCAATTAGGGACGAACCTTTCAGCAAGGGACTTCTTAGCAATACCCAGTAATTATCAACTATAACAATTAGTGACTTCATTCATTTATTGAGAAGAATTGTGTCAAAATTGTATTAAAATGAAGCCACAGAAACAGAGAAAGAGGGAGAATTTAGCCTTTAGATTATTAATCCTTACGTCCTTGGCGGGAGAAAGGGGAGAGTAATGGGAGAGTAATGGGGAGAAGGAGGGGGAGAAGGAGAGGGAGAATAATAGGGAGAAGAAGGGGGAGAATAAGGGGGAGAAGAAGGGGGAGAAGATTGAGTTTCCCCCATCCCGCCCAAAAAAGATTTCGGATTTCAAAGCGATTCTAAACGCAGTAGTAGTAGTAGTAGTAGTAGTAGTAGTAGTAGTAGTTGTAGTAGTAGTAGTAGTAGCGTTAATAGTTATGGTATTATGAGGAGGAGGAAGAGAAGGAGGAAGAGGAACATGAGGGTGATTAACCCGAAGTTCTGGACCCAGTTTCATATCAATCCAACAAGATACGGGTCAGACATTGATATGTATCATTACTAGCTGTGATAGTAGGAGAAGCGGAGGGGGAATGGGAATATGAAGATGGTTCACCCGAAGGTATGGACCAAGTTTAATATCAATCCAACATGATACAGCTGATAAAAATTGATATTTAACATATTACCGATCGAAAAGTGTCTTATAGAGATGCGTGGACGCATCTAAAAATATGGCAAACATTACTTATTAATTTGCTCGGGAAAGGGTATAATCTCTGACAATAGTCTTGCGACAATAAAAACAAACGTGCCGTTAGAACGCGTGTGTCATTAAATAGTGCAGTTGGAACGAGTGCCGTCAGAACGAATGACATTAGAACGAAAGTTTCCCGTATTTATTAAAGACTGAGAAGTAAAACAGCAACTTTTTTTTTTACTTTCATTATCCGTCAGCTTACCTTGCATTGCAATCTGAACGGAAGAATCCAATCATACAATGATAAGTGGCGACTCTTTTAAGGTTTCGGGACAAGATAAGTATCCGTGTGGCTGTGGGCACATCAGAATACGTACAAGTGAAATACATTTCTGTGTGCTATCACAATAATACGGAACACTGAAACTAACTGCTAATATATTTGATGTTCAAAGAAGTCATAACAAAGAGACACTTTCCCAGAAAAAAATATTTAAAGAATCAATTGCTGCCTCTGCATCTCAACATTAGGGAATGAACAGCCAAAAGATAAGAACATTGAGGAATGACGTGTTTAGATGAAGTATGCTTATACGGTCTTCTTTATTGATAAATGTACATGCAACGGTCATGATAATGCTGAGGAAAATGATGTTGATTGCAATACTGATAGTATATAGACGTTTATGGAAGTAACAAAAAAGACAACAGGTGAAAATGAATAGTCGTTCAAAGCAATATCAATTTGGTTAAGGAAGGAAGTAATCTAAAAGTTAACTTCCTGGTCTTAATCTGTCAGTACTAATAATGGTTACAATAGCCATGTGTACTATTGTTTCTTGAGCAGCAGTAACTATATTTGAATATGAATATAAATATAATGGAATTTTAGGACAGTTACTTGCTCAGCTACTCAACTATTCGCTGTCTGCCGTTTTGGCATGCCAGGGGAAAGCCCATGTTCAAGTTAACTGGCAATGAGAGTAATTAAAACAGAGTTAAAACCACACTTTTAGAAGAGGCTTCACTGTGAAAGTGGCACAAATAGAGCCATAAATTCAACCGATTCAGTCGCCACAGTTTAAAGAGAATTTGCACTTTTGAAAAGTATAATTATGATAATTACAATACTGTTTATTATCATGACAATAATAACAACAGCAATAATACGCCTATGATGACAAAGCCACACAAGATACATCTACCCTGAGTTGGTTACGTGTAGTAGATGTACGACTATCCCATTTTTGTTAATTTCGGATTAACTGACCATGGGTTAGTTGAGTGTGGGGAATGCAATGGAGGAGATACATGAACTACTTAGCGAAAGCTTTCATCTTCTGTAGCATGAGGTAATTCTATAATTGAAGCTGCAGATTAGGAAGAGTCTTCTAGGCTACATCTACATTTCTGATGGGAAAACAACGGAGAACCGATAAAAGCAAAACAATGTCAATTCTCAAATAAAAAACTGTTATTGTTCATAAAACTAGGCTGATAGAATGTAAAGAAACCTAGTTTTATACAAAACAGAATTACTTTAAAGATACCACTGTAAGGATCTAATTCGGCCCTAATCTTTTTAATCGTGCAATATTAGTAAATAAAGTCGACAATGTAATTGTCTGCCGAAATATCAAGATACAATTGATAATAGTTACAAGACAATTGTAACTGAAAGTGAAATCGGTGGCTTGAACAGAAGCGTATCTTTCTATTGGTGTCTTTTCAGTGTGTTCAATCCTGGGTATAATACCTGAATTTGAAGGTAGGTTCTCTCGACTTAAAAACTGCTTCCATTTGTCCGTGTGCTCTACTAAGCTAACCTTTGTAAAAATAAGAAGAATCGTACCTGACGGTTTACTTTGTAGATTAGATGGTCGCGTATTTTCTTGAAGTGCCATTGATTAGTGTTCGAATTCAGGTATAAAGCCAGGATTCCGAATTTTGTTATTTCCAAGCAGACATTCCCTATTTGGAAGATTGGCGTAGCACAGTTTTATCAACCCAATATCATCAAATATCCACGTAAACTAAACAGTAATAAATAAATAAATAAAAATAATAACAACAACAACAACAGTAACGACAACAACATCAACAACAACAATAATAAAACAACAGTAATAACAACGACACCAACACCACCGTACCTGGAGATCGAACTATCAACATGTGAACAGCAAGCAAAGGATTGTAGATACACACGCAGACATACCTAAAGAAATATTGGTGGGTTTTAACCGAATGATTCCCTTAAAACTTGTTGCTCACAGTATTCAAACATTAGATTTGGCAATTAATCGATACATTTGTAAAACTGGGTAAATTGAGAGGGGAATGCACGTTTTCATTATTCGATGAATCGCATTTTAATTATAAACTCGAGTTGCGTTTTACTGGGCCAAGGATAATGAAGAAACATTACGTAATGAATAAGGCATTCCGAAGAGAATAAGCATTGCTTCCGCTGCGGATGTCACAATATTGACGACAATGCTATTCCGATCGTTTCATTGCATTTCGAACGAATTATAATGATGTGGGAAATGATATTTGTCATCCATCATAATTGGCAGTATATCAATGATGAACCGGAAGATAACGTGTCTAATGGCCATTATTGATAATCGAAGATCGATCTCAGATCTCCTCATCGAAAGATAAGATCGTCTCATCAAGAAGATCTTATCTCCGGTAATCAGTATGGCTCGTTATTAGTATTCATTAGTCGAGTTGAATACTTTGATAATTGAGCTTCAGTACCAATCGGCAACGAGCAATGACTAAAGGAAATCGATTTCGATTTCGATCAGAGACATTTCCATACGAGGACAATCAACATTGCATCGATTCTTAATTCCAGTTTATCCAACGTTGCAATGTTATAATACAAACCTCGGATCATCCGGATTTGGGAATAAAACAGCTGCCAAAGATTGTCAAGCGCAAAGAAAAATATATTGTAACATCACACTGCAGTAGACGAATCTTCACTTGGCTATAAAGTAAGGTAACCTACATTCTATATTTTCTCTCTCCTATTGGCTATTTAACTGCATGGCGTGGTCACACTTTTATTCGGCAACATTTTATATTCCAGTTAGAGAAAATGAAAAAATAATTAAATTTGGACAATCTTAGGAAATCAGACGGAAAAAATGATTGGGTGGGAATGGTTATAAACATAGATGGACAATATTTAAGCTACTTAAGATTCGCTGATGAAATTTCCATGACATCGGAAACATCCGAAGAATTACAAAACATGTTAACTGGTCTAAATAGGGAAAATAAGAAAGTAGACTTAAAGATGAACAGAACAAAGACACAAGTAATGTTCAACGTTGAAGTCTCCCAAAAAGTCATAAACATAGGAGAAACTCGAGTAGAGGTTGATGAATACATCTGCCTAGGACAGGTAATAAAGTTAGTGAATGACCATGACAGCGAAATAAACAGCTGCATAACGATAGGTTGGAAAGCATTCGGTATGAATAGAGACATTTTAAAGAACACCTTGCCAATGTGCTTAAAGCGTAAAGTACACAACGGTTGCATAATACCAGCCATGACTTATGGATGCGAAACATGGAAATTAACAAAACTTAATTAGCTGAAACTTAAAATAGCACAGAGATGGACTAGATAGAAAAGTTCGCCGTTAAAACGTGGCAGAGGTTAGCACAATCTAGGTCGTCATGGAAGGAGACGGGAAAGGCCTTTGTCCAGCAGTGGACCTATAACGGCTGATGATGATGATGCTGGTGAATGCACTGATCTCACAATATTTTGCATTTCTACCTAAATTGCTTGAAGCATTTTTTATGTTTCTATTTCTTTCATTTTCTACAATTTTCTTTTTCATCCTCGATGGCTCGTCACCCAAGTAGAATCATGTGGGGGGGTTTTCATCCTCGATGGCTCGTCACCCGAGTAGAATCATGTGGGGGGGTGCACGGTAGCCCCTGCTGGCCCCCGGACTAATGTTATTTAGCTTCAAGCAATTTAGATGGAAACGCAAAATATTGTGACATTAGTGCATTCACCCTAGGTTTGATGATGTCTCTAGCATGAATACTCATATTGGCTTAAATGGGATCTCTTGGGTGACGAGCCATCGAGGATGAAAAAGAAAATTGTAGAAAATGAAAGAAATAGAAACAAAAAATGTAGTAAATGTGACGTGTATAAATATGTAGTATTTTTTATTAATTCAATTGTGATGATTTTTATAAAAAGTTGACAAAGTTTATTTTATAATCGAACTTCACGTGCAGCTGAACCAAACGACGTTCATTTTTCCGTCTGACTTTTTTGTAATGAGTAAACACCAATGCGCTTGCGTGAACGGCTGTCTCTAGTTGCTACCGTTTTCCCTATTCTCTTCTGAAATATTTCTGCCAGTTTAAATTTAAAATTTTAATCGCATTGTCACTGCTCTCTCGACTCCAACGGAGGACGGTAGAACTGCGATTGTCTTTTGTTTTGAAACTGACGTCTAATGGAATTAAATAAAGAAAAGAACAGTCGAATAACTGAAAAGGTTTTCACAGTGAAATAGAAATAGAAGACAGGGACGCAGTGATAAAAGGGCTGCTTGAAAAGCGAAATATAAAACGAAATGCAGCTAAAAGAGAAAAGAGGCAAAAATATATCGAAGCGCCAAACAAAAAGTTATTTGAATACTGCGTATTTCTGGTCTCCAATTCAATGTTTCAATCTGCCGCAACAGACGCTCTAACGGTTTTAACAAACACCGGCATCGTGTCTGCTTGGTTGAAAGATACGCTGAATTGCATGGCGTGTATAAAAAGACAAACATGAAGGTATCGCTTTCTAGTCATATTTCTCTTTGTTTCCTTTGCTCCATCACCAAATCTCTACTTTCTATCTGAATCACATTAGCTATTTCTTTTCGCAATTATGTTTTACTCTCTGTCATTTATACTTCTATGTAACACGGCCTTCTCTTTCAATCTTTCTACCTCACTTGTCTTCTTTTTCTAACAACGCTTTCTTTTATTTCTTCTTTCTTTATTCTTTTAAATTCACTTATATTTGTTTCAATCATTTCCTCACATATCTTTTTCATTCTTTCTTTCATCCTCCTTCCTTATTCCCAAAATATTCCCTAATGTTTCATATCTCTCTCTCTCTCTGTCTCTCTCTCTCTGTCTCTCTGTCTC
>VCCN01005109.1:2523019-2535294 GCA_006491835.1 Architeuthis dux | reverse complement strand
GTGGACTTATGACGGCTGATGATGATGATGATGATATATATGCCAATTATAATGCCATTTCTTAGTGAGAGCCTATATTTGCCCGGCGTCGGTGTGAGCGACTGCTAAACGAGCGGCCTAAATCGCAAATGTGAATAAAGAAACGAACTCCGTGCACCTTGGAAGCTACCGTATACGCAGGTACTGCTCGACTGAGCTAACGAAGGTCAGATGGTAGGCAGGAGTTTTTATCCTACACTTTGCTGGCTTCTCCATTCTCACGTTCGTATTTTAGAACGTATACATATATATGTGCAAGTGTGTCCGTCTGAGTGTGAGAGGCATATAGTGACATAAATCCATCTACTAATTCAGATCTATTACTTGACACAGCTGTACGTCTAAGCGTTGTGCTGACATCAAGGAATCTTTAGAAACATGAGATTATAAGTGTTCAAAATGCAAATGTTTGTAAATAATATATGAGAATCTTTAAATAGCAATTGTCTATTATTCTAATCTAAACTAAGATCCTTTTGTCATCTCATTTCTTGTCTCACCTGTGCACTGGTTTCCACAGTGCTTAGCCCCTCTGTTGCACTGTTCCGTTTGGTTGTAAATTATATTGACACTCATCAAAATGAAATAATGCTAACACTTAATCTGAGACAAAATCTTCTGCAAGCCTGCTTTGCATTTTCGTTGATTATTTCATCGTCGAACTGTATGCTGTGAAAAACTGAAATATTTATGTGCTGTTCAGTCGTTTCTGTGTTTCTATATACGAGAAGATTATGACAATACTTAAGTACAAATCCAAGTATAGTCTCTAACTGCGAAGATTCATTAACATTCCAAATTCTGTTCGGACATCAGAACTCATCTTTTCTGTTCTTGCTGTTACTACAACGTTTCAGCCGATCCATTTTACAGCTTCCGTCGGGTATATAATCCGTTAGAAAAGAGGATAGGACACTATTCCATCACACAGTGGTGACATTGTTAAATTCAAGTATACAATCCTGCCTCCCTGTTTCCCGAATATGGTAGGATTATCCTATTGGTCGGATTATGAGATTATAAGGTCACATGGATCACGTTGTTAGATTAGATAGCACGACTCAAAAACTCTACTGACATATTTAGTATATATCTGCTATATCTTCAAGACTATCAAAATTCGTCCTCATTACGTTCATACATGTTATATGTGTTTTTTATCAAGTAGATCACCCAATCTTAAACGGTTTATATTTATATGTATACATATTTGCACAGTTATATTCATGTATGCATGTATGATTGATTATCTTTTTCTGTACTTTCATCTTAAGCTATGCATTTCTTCTACATTTATCATCTACTCTGAGTTCGGATCCCTTTGAATTACATTCAACCACGTTCGTTTTCATTGTCCGTGCAATTTTCTTTCTTTTTGTGTGTGTTTACGCAGTATCCTTTCAATATAAATGATGTTTTTTAGCTAATAATCCCGCCAATAATGGCGTTAATGCAGTGTAAAATCAACAATAGCAATAATATTATCAAAAAGAAAAACTCCCTGGTGGCTCAGTATCACTGATATCCCATGACTATCACAACCACCACCACCATCATCATGATCATCATGATCATCATGATGAAAATGATGATGCTCATCATCAGTATGGTCTAGTCCTTGTTATCTTTCTATTGATTGGGTTCTATGGAAGAGTTGTAATCTTATTAAATACAACTACCAACCTTTTTATCACTCCTTATTCTCTTATTTCTTCTTTTCCACACTCTTTATATTCTTCTTCCTCTCTTCTCTTTTCTTCTTCTTCGTCTTCTTCCTCGTAGTATTCTTTCTGCTCCTCTTCCTCGTCTCCTTCATTTACTCTTTTTTCAATATTTTACTCCGTTTTCATTCACTCACTTCCACTTCTCATTATATCACCTTTACTGTTTCCTTTTGCTTTCTTTTCTCTACTTCACACACAAGTGTTTACCTTTTCCCACATATGTTTTCTCCCCAAACAGTTTCCTTCTTCCACGGCGATGTTCATTTTGTGAATAAAAGAAAACGTTTGGATGATATCTCTCCGTTAATAGTAGTGAACATGCCGTTAGACCTTCTATTTATATTTTGTTATGTTTTTTATTTTTATTATTATTATAGTAGTAGTAGTAGTATTAGTAGTAGTAGTTACTGATGTTGATGAAGTATTTACAAAACGTCTGTTTAATACCACTACTACAAATATCATTCTTTTTAGATAATTTGTAACTCTTTATTCTGATCCCCGTCTTTCATATCCGATGCATAGTCCTTCGGGAACAAAATATAAACAGGCAGCTTTGTCCTTGGATTTAAATGTTGCAAATATAATTCATAATTCTGACAACTGATAGCACCTGAAAAGAGAAAGTTTCCCCTGGGAAGATTTCTTTCTTGGTGAGAATAATTGATTTAGAGGCAATTGGGTTTTTCTCATATGTATGCATGCGTTGGCGTTGATGGAGATATTAATAAGTATGAGAGCTTATGTAAGGATTTTCTGAGCTTTTTTTAACATTCACCGCTGAAGATATGAACCTAGATAAACTAACACATACATATAGCTACATAGAGAGATACTGGATATGAGACACACGCCCACGATAGATAGATAGAGAGATAGATGGATACATAGATAGATAGAATGGGTGCAAAAGTATCCGATACATAGTAAAACGTTATTAAACAGAAATATTCAGCTCCAAAATTGACAGAACTTGGATCAAAGATTAATAATAATACAACAAATACAGAAACCAAAACCATTTCGAAACAAGATTGAACTTTGAAAATGTAGGGACACAAATAAGAAAAAAGAAAAGCAACAGATATCCAATAATTTACTAGAACTAATTCAGTATTTGGTCGTAGAGGTTTTACAAGCGAATACAGTGGAGTAGGAAGGGGAGGGGGAAAACACAGATACAGTTTCGATACAAGGAGTCCAACGGCACGTAAACGCTGTGGCACCGGAACGATTCCTCCAAGGGGCACTTACTCGCTTATCACCGGTAATCACAAATTCTGAGCTGCTAAAAGTCCCAAACCCGATTCGAGCGTGGCTTCAGGTGGCGAATCCAAAGCGAACTGCCGAGCACTCGCGGCCGGGACCTGTTATAGCTAGCTACATCCGGGTTGCTGGCGCTCAACATACGGGTCACCCACGTTCCACTTCATCTACATATGTCGGCAACCCGTTTCATTCGGCTTTTGCCTGCCGTACCTCGAGCAGGTCATTTCCATGGGCGGGTCCATTTCCACTTCGTCGCCACAGACAGCTTACAATCTTTTGGGTTATGATGCCACCAAGTTTCTGCAGGTTTCAGTCGGTATTATAGCCCGTTATTCTTGATAAATTACTTTCCGATCAGCAACGTCCTTGGACTCCTCCTTTGAACTCCATAAATTCCATATTGCATACATTCTACATTGCATTAAAGTCTGGGGACTGACTGGGTCACTCTATAACTTTAATATTCTTCATCTGGAACTATTCCGTTGTCGCCTGAGCTATATACTTAGGATTGTTGTCCTATTGAGGGATCCAGCATCTTGGTAACTTCAAAGCTTTGGCAGATGATTGAAACCGCTCCTCTAAAATCCGTCGATATATTGCACCGGCCATCTTACTTTCAATCACACTTGAGCAATAGTCCCTCTCGGAGAAAGGCAACCCCATACAGTTACGCTTCCACCAGAAATATTCACTATCGGGATGGAGTTCTTTGGCTGGTACGCACAGTTCTTTTTTCTCAAGAAATACATTGGCTTCTCTAAGTGCTCTTTGGTAAATGTCAAAAGATCTTAAATATTTTTTTAATTTCATCAGTGGAGTCTCCTTTGGTTCATCCTGGAGCTCACGTCTGATAGTGTCAGCTTCCTGCCAGCTTCCGAATTTTATAAATATTTCTGTGTTTTGTTCTTGTCTATTACCATCACTTTCCGAACAATATTTCTAGCGGCACGAATTGGAATTATGGAAGGACGACCAGATCCAGCCAGCCTTATGGTAGAATGATGAGAGTTGAATCGGTGAATTGTGTCTCCCACAGTGGAAATTAGGGCATCTATTTAACTCGAGATTTTTTCATATCCCGACCCATTATTGTGGAGCGATATGAACAGTTCTCGAATCTCTTGTGACAACTCTTCCGGCTTAGGCGTGGTGATACTTCCATTGTCCTGATGTGGCACTTAATAATCAAGCCACGTGAAATCGAATGACGTCAATACCGATTGTGAATGTCCTAAGACGATTACCTGAACGAGAATATTTTAGATCAATCACAGTGTACCTACTAGTACAAACTTAATAAATCAATTTAAAAAATTAATAACGTATCTTTCAGAATTTCTCTTCTTATTTTTGATGTTTTACCCTTAATCTTTCAAGGTTCAATCTTATGTCCAAATTTTCGTATTCGATAATCTAAATTGAAAGTCCTTGGTCCAAATTCTGTCAATTTTGAAGCTGTGTGAATATATGCTAAACTAAACGTTTTGCACTGACACTCTGTACGTAATCATACGTATATTAAAATGTCAATATTTGCGAGGTATTGCGGACACGTTTCATAAAAATAAAAGGCATTCTATTAGCTTGTGTTTTATATTATTGTTTCCATCGAATTTTGAAACGTTAAATAACTATATTTCCACTTACAAAGAAATTCTGGATGTAATTTAAGGCGCGTACAGAATATCTTTCAGATATCTGCAATGTTTAAAACTACACCTGCAAAACAAGCAATCATAATAAATAAAATATATGCCCAGAATAATGTTTTTCATATACGTGAAATGAATGCATAAATTGTTTCCCAAGTCATTTTTAAATAGATATTCTACGGAAAATTAGAGAAAAAATATCCCGGCATTTTTCCTGATTTTACAGAAATAAAAAGACCATTTACATAAATTCCCTTAGTGTTCAGAATCTTCCACCTATAAATTCTAATAAGATCGACCATTCCAATTGAAAAGCTTCTGTTACCAGTAAGTGTCATATGTGTATGAATTTAAGTACCTTGTGGATTTTTTTAAGTAGTAGGTAGTTTTTAAATTTGCAGTTTGAATTGCAGTTACATTCAGGAGCATCAGTTGCTACTTGTTGGTTGTCAGTTAATGGACAAGGAAGTGCTTACCCCGTGACTCGTGCTAAGCTGTAACTGTTTATAGTGACCCCTTGATCCCCGGCCTATATAAGGTTACAGCTTTCAAACCCCCTCGTTGGTGGAAAACAAGATGCACTTGCAAAGGTACTGTTTTAACGCCATGAGAGCACAACAGGGGTTTATTTAGTATTCATGGAAGAATGCTAAGAAAGGCTTTTTAGCTGAGTGGCTGATTGATGTTGTACGGAAAAGCATGTGGAATGATATTGCAAATAATATACTTCTACCTCGGAGGCGGAAACGGCGTATAATAGCAGGTGCACCATCGCAGATTCCTTCTTGATTATTGGATCTAGCCTTAAGCCATTAAATACTTTTTTTTCAAAATCCTTGTCAATCTTTTTCATTATTTCTGGTTTGTGTTATATTGCTCAATTTGTTTATTTGTAATTGGGCAGGAAATATGATTTTTCTTTATTGAATTTCCGATTATATTAATCTAAACATTCGGTTTTAGTTTCAAATTGGAAACTGATATGAACATATTGCCGTGCTTGAATATCTTTTTTCTTAAACAATGTTGAAAAATGTTACCGTTTATACGGAAATTTTCAATTGCAAGGATTTTAGAGTAAATTTCGATATCAGAAGTTAAAAATCAGAATAAGGACATAGAAGTATCTACAGTGAGTGAAAAATGTATTCTGTACATTGCAAACGGTTTCTTTTGGCATATTTATACAGCCAATCCTACTCCACAAGAAATGAGATAAACACGACCTTGGCAACTACCGCCCGATTATACTACTACCTAACTGATATAAACCATTCACAAAAATACTCACAAACATATTAACAGGCACTTTAAATGAAAACCAACCACGCGAGCAGGCAGGCCTCAGAAGCGGCTACTCAACAATATATTACCTATATGCAATAAATCAACTAATCGAAACATCCTTAGAATACAACAAACCACTCTGTTTGGCCTTTGTAGATTATGAAAAAGTATTTGGCAGGGTAGAACACGCGGCCGTATTCAACTCAATGCGAGAACTGGGCGTTAACGAGAATTACATACAAATCATCCCAAACATATACGAAATGCAATAATTAGACTACATAAAGATGCAAACAAGATAAAGATAGCTAAAGGAGTGAGACAGGGGGATACAATATCGCCTAAACTATTTACAGCAAGCATTGAAAGCATCTTTCGGGAAACTGATTGGGATGGAATAGGAATAAACATAGATGGAGAATACTTAAGCCACTTAAGATTCGCCGATGACATCTTCATGAAGTCGGAAGTACGTTTAAAGATGAACAGAACAAAGACAAAGGTAATGTTCAACGATAAAGTACCCAAAAACGTCATAAAGATAGAGAGAGAAGGGCTAGAAGAGGTTGAGGAATACATCTACCTAGGACATGTAATAGAGTTAGAGAAAGACCATGACATCGAAATAAAACGATGCATAACAATAGGTTGGAAAGCATTCGGTATGAATAGAGACATATTGAAAAACACCATGCCAGTGTGCTTAAAGCGTAAAGTATACAACGGCTGCATAATACCAGCCATGACCTACGGATGCGAAACATGGAAATTAACAAAACGAGCTGAAAATCAACTTAGAATAGCAGAGAGAGTCATGGAAAGAGCAATGCTGGGATAACTCTAAGAGATAGAAAAATATCAACATGGATCAGAGAGAGGACTAATAAAGCAGCAAAAATGGTGATCGGCTGGCCACCTAGCAAGAATAAATTACAATAGATGGGGGAAAAGACTAACCGACTGGTGTCCATGGGACAGTAACGCAGTAGAAAAAGGCCAGATACAAGATGGATAGATGAGATAGTAATGTTTGCCGGTAAGACGTGGAAGAGGCTAGCACAATCTAGGTCGTCATTGAAGGAGATGGGAATGGCCTTTGTCCAGCCGTGGGCCTATAACGGCTGATGGAACTGTATAAAAATAAAGGTTTTGCAATGTATCGGATACTTTTTCACTCAGTATAATTATGTACACTGAATGTGAACAGCTTGACAGTTTTTGTGGGTAGAACGAAGAGATGGGGCGGATAAGGTGTGAAGAAGAGAGAGGCATGGGATATATACTAAAATTAGTGCACAGCACTTAGTTTGGATCGAACACACAGCACAGTGACTAACTTCTTAACTATTTCCGTCGGGATAGGTACTCTATTCTATAAATAGACAGACATGTATGTATTAACCGGTTCATGTCAGCGGTTAACACATGACACATGACAGCGATTAACTAAAGTTTTATCCATTCACAATATGAGGTTGCCTGTTCAATTTTCTCTTTTGATCTAAACGCCACTCCCCGATCTCACATACCCCCCAAACTGTAACTTGATACATGTGTGTGTATATGTATATATATATATATATATATATATATATATGTATACAGGTGCATCTCAAATGATTAGAATATCGTGGAAGAGTTCAATATTGTTTGTCAGTTATTTCATAAAGTGAAAAGTAAATGTGTCAAGCAATTGTTTATTTCAATTTTGATAAATAGAAAAAACGTATCTCATTTCAAATGAGGATTAAATCACTACACCACTAATAGTCTGGGAAACATGTTTGTTAAGGGTTGAGCTACCGTTTTCCATCTATAATATCAATTTGCTCTTATACAGGTGCATCTAAAAAGATAGAATATCGTGGAAGAGAAAGTGAAAATTGTATATATTCTAGATTCATTACATGTAAACTAAAATGTTTCAAGCATTGTTTTAAATTTTAATTTTGATAATTACGGCCTACAACTAAAAAAATATAGAATAAAAAGTATCTCAAAATATTAGAATATTCCATTTCGTGTTTGAGTAAATGGCTATTTATGCAGTATACATACCATGAAGTCTGGTCCAGTATAAACGACAACAATCATGGGGAAGACTGATGACTTGACATTTGTCCAAAAGAAACTCATTGACTCCCTCCACAAGGAGGGTAAGCCACAGAAGGTCATTGCTGAAAGGGTTGGCTGTTCGCAGAGTGCTGTATCAAAGCATAGTCATGGAAAGTTGACTGGAAGGGGAAAGTGTGGTAGGAAAAGGTGCACACGCAAGAGGGATGACGGCAGTTCTGAGAGGATTGTCAAGCTAAGCCAATTCAAGAACTTTGGGGAGTTTCACAAGGGGTGAACTGAGGTTAGAGTCATTGCATCAAAAGCCACCATGCACATATGTGTCCAGGAAATGGGCTACACGTGTCGCATTCCTAGTGTCAAGTCACTCCTGAACCAGAGACAACATCAAAAGCGTCTTACCTGGGCTAAGGAGAAAAAGAACTGGAACGTTTCTCAGTGGTTCAAAGTCCACTTTTCAGATGGAAGTAAATTTTGCATTTCATTTGGAGTCTGGAGGAAGAGTGTAGATGTACATAATCCAAGTTGCTTGAAGTCCATTGTGAAGTTTACACATTCAGTGATGATGTGGGGTGCCATGTCATCTGCTGGTGTTGGTCCACTGTGTTTTATCAAGTCCAAAGTCAACGCAGCCGTCTATCAGGAGACTTTAAAGCACTTCATGCTTCCGTCTGCTCACAAGCTTTATGGAGATGCTGATTTCCTTTTCCAGCAGGACTTGGCACCTGTCCACAGTGCCAACACTACTAGTAACTGGTTTGCTGACCATGGTATTACTGTATTAATCAACCCACCTGACCTGAACTCCATAGAGAATCTATGGGGTATTGTCAAGAGGAAGATGAGAGACACCAGACCCAACAATACCGACGCTATCAAAGCAAGTTGGGCTTCCATAACACCTCAACTCTTCCACGATATTCTAATTCTTTGATATGCATCTCTCTCTCTCTCTCTCTCTCTCTCTCTCTCTCTCTCTCTCTCTCTCTCTCTCTCTCTCTCTAAATATATATATATATAGAGAGAGAGAGCGAGAGAGAGAGACTGATAATAATCGTGTTCAATGGAAGATAAATAGTGAATGTAAAACAATAAATAATAATTCAACCGTCAACCAAGTTTTAAGTTGGTCCGGCTGGCCGGCTGGCTGGCTGGCTGGCTGGCTGGCTATATATGTATGCATCACGCGTACATACCGCACCAATTGAGTAAAGGGCTTAAGCTGTATGTCTAGTAAAAAACGTTTGTTTTTGTTTTTTTTCAAAATTCCTCCCCAGTGTAAGTGTATGCTATATTGGTCTCTAATTTCTGCCCGGCTTCTTTTGGAAAATTCGGACTTTTTTTAGTGATTACCGCCCAACAAAAAGCGAGAGAAGTAAATTATTCATTGATCACCCGTTTTACCAATTTGTTAATTGATCACCACCAACGCGGCTTGCTACCGAAAGATGTTGGTCACCTGACGGGTTCTAGTGAGTGACTAACGAGACCTGTTATTAATTTTAGTTATGTAAGCAAAAGACTTTCGACAACGATAGCCATTCTAGCATGCCGTACTTTAAAAGTATAAACGTTATATTCTGTTCAGCAATAGAAAAAAGGCGTTTTTCTGCTTCCAGAATCACGGAACTATTTGGAAAGTATAGTCTAAAGCTATCTAGAGTGAATTATGTAAAGCGTACAACCATTTACTTAGGGTAAAACGTAATTTTCAGGGAAAACATCGTGACGGAGAGGTTAAGCAAATCTCCATTATTATAAGCATGAGTCAGTAATAGCTGTAACATTTAACTTTCACATGAACTTTCCTTTTTACATTGATTCTGTTATCTAATTCCCATTTTTTTCAATGCCTTAACTATGGAAGAAGCTGTCACTGACAAAATAATGCGCATGGCAAGTGTACATCTGTTTTGTAACATGTTTGATACTTTACCTAATTACTTGCCATTATTTTTCTTGTTTAACACCGTTACTAATGTGTTTTACAGTAATTGTATCTGTAGAATCGAAACATTCTCGGTTGGAATACACATGCTGGAAGAGCTACACACATCATAAATGCGTAGGAAAACATCCAGAACCGTATTGTGATGTGACCATGTTCACTCTTCAAATTTTGAGTAAAATATGACAATTACAATTCTATTCAACGATAGGGATCCAGAGAGCACTTTCAAAAACAAACAAAATTTGGCCGTAATTTCCAACCAATCAAAATCAGATGCTGAAAATCTAGTGTTTTACTGTTTATCTGGAGCCTATCCAAGCCTTTGCAAACAGATGGAAAAAATAAAATCAGTGGGGCTAGCAAGATGTCACCAAAGCTATGGCTACATGCGTATTGTTACATATTGTATTTGGCTTCATTAAATTTAAATGTTTAAATGAGCGTTTATAGATATATTCTTTTTTTCGTAAATATTTAAAAATGTTTAATTAGTAATCCTTACGAATGTTATTCATATATTTATTTATGTGTTGATTATTAACTGGTTGTTTTAATATTTTCCAGCTGTAAAGGTTGGGCAAGCATTTGAGGTTACCGTAAAACATTGATCAAGATTTTGCCATTTTTGTCAGAAGTGATTGGTCAGCTTGGCAATCCTAATATTTCTACCAGAATTCTCATGCTAGTGCGACAGAAGTAACTAGCAATTCTGACCGTTCTGACACACTCCCAGAAATGTCAAGGAAATGACGTTTGCGATCTACAGAATACCAAAACGACACGTTTACGTCATTTAACTTCATTCATCATCGTGGCCAGTGGTAACCCCGCACAGTAACACAGACAAGTTCCGAGATCGTGACATTTTTTAATACACTATTCTGGATATTACTTTTAATTAAACGTTTTAAGTCCAGAAGAAACTCGCACAGTGAGGAAACATTCGAATGAATACGATGGGGAATTGGATCATTTAGGCTGCTCTCGGAATGAGGTCAATTAGAATCTGGGTGGCAATCGGACAACTACCTAATAAAATAGCAGGTGTAAAGGAGCAGATACGAAAGCCCTTTTCTACTATGGAAGAGATCAACGATCGAATTAGATCAAATGGGAGGCTTGGTTTATTCAGAAAGTAAATATCACTCTTATTTTTGTCCAGATATGTATCACTGAACTAGAAAACATACCTCTGTCAAAAACATGCACTAACTGGAAAATGAATGTAAAACAGTTCATATATAGCAATTTTTGGACTAGTTTTAATATGTGAACAAATCTCTCTCTCAATGGAGAAACAAAATCTTCATGGATCTGCCACAAAATGTAATCTATTCTTCCTCAGTCCACGGCATACACTTCCACAAAATTCCATTGAAATTCATTGAGAAAATCTTAAAATATGTTGTGGACAAACGAGCGAATACATATACATTTTCCAACTTCATTGGCAGAGATACATTAGCAGAAACATGCAAGCCTTGATCTTACTAAACAACCTGCTGACTGTTAATAATAGAAATGAGTTGATGTTATGCCTCGGTTTTGAAGATAACTCAATAGTCAGATAGTATCTTCTTTCTTTGTGTTTTTTTTATATTATAAAATGATTCACATTTAAATGTATCGTCTACTAAAGTCTATTTCGTTTCTTCTATGTTTCCTGTTATGCCTACGTTTTTATATCACTAGATGAACCGAATGTGATAAGATCTTTTAGCTCTACGGTATCAGATGATGTCGCTGCTGTTGTTTGCCCTGGGGCGTGCACATTCGCCAATTAAGTGGTAACAAAACAAACTGGACATTAATGTAAAACTAGTAAATCAAACTGGAAAAAATAAGCAAACCAAGAAAATAGAAGAGAGAAACCACCATTCAAAATAAAATTCCCAATTCCCATTTTCATCTACCCTAAAGATAAAGAAATTCTTCCACCTAAAAATGGGAATGAAATGTAGAGAGAAATACTAATGGAATCGTTCGAATTGTATTGCGCATGCGTACAGAGGACACTGCAATGTATTGGCTGATTTAAAATTGCTCTGAGATATTAAAAGGAGAGACGTTTGCGTTAGACACGTTGCATTAAAATGAGCACATTTCATCCTTTTTTAGTTTATTTTCATTTCACAATTGCTTTTTTATTTTGTTAAAATGCATTTTTTATCTTAAAGTTTAATTATGAGCTTCGACGCCGAGTATAACAAGTATAAAACATTCAAACATTAACATAATGAAAGAACTTAAGCGGTACAAGATTAAGTGTTGTAGACC
>VCCN01005109.1:2326315-2340459 GCA_006491835.1 Architeuthis dux | reverse complement strand
TATATAATCATGTTGCAAAAACAATAATAATAATATATAAGGCAACAGTAAATTAATGTAATTTAAATGTATACGCAAAATGATTATAAGTGTAATTTAATATTTTATCAATTTAGCACCTCCCGTGATATTCCTGCAGTGTTTATCATAGATCAATATCGTACGCCTTTAAATTTAATTTTATTCTTGTATTAAATCTCGTGATGATTCTAATCAGGTCTGCTGTTTCATGGAGCTCAGCTATATTTAACGCCCTGTTTCTATCAGATTCAGCCGTAAATCACTGATTCAATTGCGCTTCTCTGTTAACCACGATATTGTCTCACTTCTCATGATAAATTAGTTTCACAAATCCTGATAACTGCTTAGATTTGAAGGTTATCAAAGGGAATCTAGTTAACTGGCTTGGCAACAGTTTCATAATATCAGCTCACTTGTAAAATCCAGCTTTACCTCTTATATATATATTGACAAGCCGAGTTAGTTGCCATTTGTTGATATTTAAACCTTTTACATAGTTCTGATCATGGTTCGTCTTGTAGTTATATTATTGATGGGCTCCCTATATGCTCCCGGTATTTGTGTGTGTACAAATAATAATTGTTTCATGTGATTATTAATCAACATCATCAGCAGCAGCAGCCATTTAGCGTCCAAGATTCGCCAAGCCTCTTTATCATGGCGGAGCCAATACTTTCTAAACGTATCTAGTTCATTACGCCATCTTGGCCACAGTTTCGAATACGATCTCTGGGGACCCGCGTTGTGAGTCGTGATGTCTGTCGGTTGTCTGACATTGAAACATTACCAGCCCATTGTCATTTGAGTTTTCTAATGAAATATACCATATCGCTGACTCCTGCTTTTCTCCAATATACTGTGCTGTCTTGCGATCTCTCCATGTGATGTTGAGCATGATTCTTTCTTGTGCACGTTGCGTGGTTCTCAGTTTGAGGGTCAATCTTTTGGTTAGGTTCCATGTTTCAGCTCCATAGGTGACTATCGGGAGGATGCATTGGTTGTATACCCTTCTTTTTAGGACATGGTATATTCTCATTCTTGAAGGTTGAGTTTGCTTTTCCGAAAGCTTGCTAACCTGAATTTTCGATTTTTATCTATGTATCTTTGTTTTACATGACCTTTGTTTTACTGAAGTTCATGTGAAGACAAACTTCCTTGCTTTCATTAGATCATAAAGGTTGTCAGCAAGGGACGATGCCGTCTGCAAAACCTTAGGTTTCTTAGGTAGCTTTCGGAAGATCATCTCGAGGCAGGCTGTGAAGAGTTTTGGCGAGCTGGTATCACCTATTGTTACCACTTTTTCGAGCTGAAATGGCTCTGAGTCTTTATGTTGCCTGATAAAGGAACGGCTGTGTCGGTAGATATGTTGCAATACTCTGACATATACGGGGTCTACACCTTGTTGTATAATAGAAGCAATGACATTGGGAATTCCCACTGAGTCTAAGGCCTTCTTGAAATCAACAAATTCTACAGCGAGTGGCATTTTATATTCTGCTGCTGTCTCTTTTAGTTGATTTACCGAATGGAGATGGTCAAGGGTCAAGTAGCTTCTTCTGAACCCAGCCTGTTCCCGTGGTTGCTTTTCATCTAGCGTTTGGGTGATTCGGTTGGTGACCACTTTGGTAAAAAGTTTGTAGATGCAAATGAGTAGGCTTATTGGTCTATAATTATTTAGATCTTTCGGGTTCCCTTTTTTATATAACTGCATTATGATTACAGTGTTTCAATCTGCTGGGATTTTACTCTTATACAAGCATGGGTTGAATAGATGGGCTAGTTTCCTGGTGATGGCTTTACCGGTATTTCTGAGTAGGTCGATGGTGATATTATCTGGTTCAGGTGCCTTTCATTTTTTTGATTGTTTGATGGCTTGCTTGACCCCCCATGGAGTAACCCCTTGGACATCTTCGAACTGGTTACTCGTGGCGTTTTTATCTTGTTCATTGTTATATGTCACTTGTTTGGAGGAATAGAGGTTTTTGTAGAATTATTGAGCGCGTTCGACAATTCGGTGCTTATGCGTTCTCATGTCTCCATTTTCCTCGAGCAAACTAATTATTTGCATTCTTCGTGTACTGAGAGTGTTGCTAAGAGATTTGAATCCCCTAGCTCTTTCACGAATTGTTTCGATGACTGCTGTCGTGTGTCTTCTTTTATCTTCTCTTCATTTTAGTGTACGGTTTTGTTTAGTTCGGTTGCTTCAATCTTTTATCTGCGTTTTCCACGAGCTTCTTGGTGTCCTATCAGAGTTTACTGATAGTTTATTTGGTCTTTGGCTTAAACATATTGGCAACTTCAATTAGAGAGGTTGTTATGCAATGGGGCAGAGGTTGTTACACAATAGCACGAAGTCTAGTGAAGTATCAATCACGACAAGTAACTCCCCGAAACGTCAGAGACTATGTTACAACCTGCCAAGAGTGACCTGGAACTGTGCAAGGCTGGAATGTTCAGCATCTTACTCACTTTGCACTAAAGTCCTTGGGAGAAGCATGAATTCACTTGTCTCCGTGCTGTGTTTCATCACTAGATAATTTGACGTTTGACAGAAATGATAGCGGGTAAGCGAGCAATTTGACCAACTACTGTCACATAATTAACTAACACGCCCAAACAGTCACACCAGAAATATATTATCTCCAGACTCAATTTTTGACAGCGTCAAAGTCAATTAACGAAATAGCATTCGGATATTTTTGTTCAGAACTATTTTCTAACAGTGACAGCATTAATATGTTCATGTATCGTATTAAACGTTCTGTTCTTCATAATGATTGTTGGAAATGCAAGTGGCCAAGCGGTAACAGAAGATAAAATGTAATCGGCAAGCCGACTGAGATCTGCGTTCACTTCGCACTAATGGCCTTGGAAAAGAATGCATTAATTCAGCTCTTCCCTCATAGTTATGGGCAGAATAGCGGGTCACTCGCGTGACCTATTGTCGCCTTTGAGTCAATTTCACAAATGGCAAACCTCAAAGTCTAACCGAGACAGTGATATGTGCAGCCCGTGCAGGGGCGGCCGAAGCCGTAGTCAGTGTAAGGGCACTGTTTTACCTTTTCATGATTGCTAAATCATTTGGCTCATCATTCTCAAGGATTCTTCATATGGTTACGATTCCTTTTTTTATCAATCTTATTCATAATTCTTTTGCGTAATATATCTGCTTTTTACTTCGCCTATCTGAAGTTTTAAGTCAATTGACCTTCATGTTTCATAGAATTCTCATCCTGATTATCTTCTAAATGTTGCATTTGAAACCAACGTAACTATTGGCTCTGTAATTGGATGTCAATTCTCCAGTTGGTTTGCATTCCTAAAGGGGAAAACTGATTCACATAAAATTATCGTTTCTTTATCGATTTTTATCGGGAATATTTCGTCGCAAATGACTGATAATCTTATTCCTTTAACCTTCTGATCCTTTATATATTTATTATTCATTGGCCGATGGGGAATTATTATATTTTTTTCTACATCATGTCTTTATCAAAATTGATTTTCTTTTCTTCGTTTTGCCATTATTCCAGATTTGTTCTTGTTTTTTTCTTTCATCTGTTAACGTCATTCGACGTCAGCATTCTTCTGTCTACCTCCTTATTCCGAAGGTTCCCTACATTTCTTCTTGTCTGTTAACAATATTATCACGTATCGCTTCACTTGGAATCATTATTTCTGTTTGGCTCTTTCTAATCCCCTGTTCTGGATGTGAATCACGTGATCTGGCTCATCCTTCTGACTCGATTGCAGCCGCAGGTGAAATCTAGTAATTATGTAATGATCCAATAAAGATGTACAAAAGAAGCAAGTGGAGATTCTCAGTGAACTATCTGGGACAGAATTGCTTCACTTCTGTTTGAGAAGTTACAACAAAACAAAAACAGAAACGGTGAACTACTTTATGAGGACCCTACCTTTGATTTGCCATGCATTGTTGCTGGGGGTCAAGGATTTTTCTAAAAGACAAAATTCTATTAAAGCAGAAAGTGAATTGTAATCCATGTTAGCTGATGTGAAATAATTTAATCATGTGAGCTTTCCTTTAAAGAAATAATGAAACAAGTTCGAAACGTTTGTCGAAATAAAAGTCTCATTTCTTTTTCAACAGATGAAGTAAATGACAACATTCACAATACGTATTAACACATGGATTTCTACGGAAAATAAAGGCACCAAAACTTTGGAGCCGATGGCGTCCAGGATAAACGTAAAAGATGGAACAACAGAACATTTGCAAGCCGGGTATTTCCCAATTAATCAAATAAATATTCCAACAAGTCTTGTAGCGCTACACTCAGCGCCCTAATATGCTGTCCTGAGATAGGCAGGGTCAAGCACATTCAACACACTCCATCTAGCAACAGAAGACACGTGATACATTTTTATGAGAAGGTTTTCTTCCCATATTCCTTATTTCGCGAAATTACCCAGATGTCTTCAGTAGGATTATTTCCAGGAGACTTGGCCACGAGCGTCGTTTAATACATTTTGGGGTATGTCATCTCGATATTTCTTTGTGCAGGGCACGAATCTCCATTCTCCCAGAAATGGGTGCCTTTTTACATAATGGATATGGATTCCTCTCAAATATTTCCCATGCAATTCGGAAGCATTGTGCAACAAATGCATTAAAGTGTTCTCTACACTATAACAAAAGTCCACCGTATTTGATGGCGGTCTGCAAGTGGTGGAAAGATAATTAATGGCTAGGCAATATCCACTCTCAGATTCGTACGCTGCCCGATAGTTGAGTAAATAAGGACTCGTCTGAAAAGATGCCAATATGCCAATCCCTCTATTCACCATTTTCGTTGTCTACTGCTTTGCCAAATATTCTGTCGACCAGCTTTGCTTATTCAAAAACAATTATAATTAAAATATGATGCTCATATTCTCAGACTAATTTGGACAACCTTCATTGCATCTTCAATGGGGATACTTTTTCAATACGTTTGCAATAATGTGTTTCGATCTGAACGAGACGCAGTAGTTTCCTTCCATTCGTTCGATAATTTTACGGTCGCACAACTCAAGCTGAAATTGGAATTCCCAATTCATATGCAATATCAAATTAGTTCTGTTCAAATATGTGTTGTCTAACAAAACGGTTGTAATCGGACAATCACTGTGCTCCTGGTGTAAGAGGCACTCTAAAGTGATTGTGCAGTTATTGCTGTCGCGCTTGTGTGGAAAATCCAGTAATTTCAAAAGAGAAAAGGTATTTATCATATCTGAGTAAAAGGAAATCTACACTTCTAGGCAAAAGAATGAGCCAAGATTTTTTTATCACTTTTTGCGATTACTATTTTATTCTAACAATTATAGGTGAAATATTCGTTATACAACAGTACATGTCATGTTTGTGCGCAGAATACGTTTCAGTACGGGGTAGCCTTTTCCTCGTTTTTCGTCAGAAAACAGAGCCCTTTTGGGCAAGCTGTTGTTTACAGTGTGCTGCTTCAATGTTGTTCCATCCATCTCTGACTGACTTCCAGAGCTGATCCTCCCAACCAGTTTGGCCTTAATATGGTCTCTATGGTGTTAAGAACTTTTATATGATGGGAAGCTCTTGGCTCATTTTTTTGCTCACGTGTGTACCTATTTATATCATGTGTTTTACTTGGACATGTTTATGTGTGACAGTTACATAATCGAGCGTTTTAGAGGCAAAGCAACGTCGAGAAGGAAACTGTATATTTAACTCTATCAGCAGTACTTGGAATGGGCCAAGTACTGAGAAACGCCAAGTTCATTTAAATCAGCGCTTACAATTAATGGGTATTAATTGGTGCCCTGTCAAATCTACGCTAAACACGGAAACCTTGCGGCCACGCATCCAGTAGATTCACTTTTGAATAGAAAATCTCGTCCTGAACCAAATCCCACTCTGGGCAATGATCAAGCCATTTGTTAATCACTGAACGAAAATTAATTGACATTTACGTTAGGATTGTTTTCAATTGAGAGAGACGTATTGCAATTGGCGGGCAGATTGACATATCGATGTTTCACACGATGCCACTAGAGTGCATTGTCTATAAATCGATAACCGATGATTTGATCCGACCTTTGTTGACTTTCTTGGTGCAACGGATCGTTTGAGTTTGATCACAAACAATAAAGAGAATGATTTAAGGAGATGCGATTCAGTGCGAAGCGATTGATTTGTTTGGCGTTAAAATTAACATCGATCAAGTTGAAAGCCAGCTGAGAGGATAATTTGACGGGGCCCTTTGTGTATTGTAGACTTTCACAAATAGCGTTCGTGGATCTTGATTTCGTTTCAAAGACATTCGTCTCAGAATAATGGTTCATATGATAATTTGAAATACATCTCTCTCATATTCCTTTTGTTTTATTTTTGAAGGCATCTCTTTGATGAACCGAAATACAAATAAAGCATTTATCTTTCGCTATTACTTCATATAAGCTCATTCTTCATATCTATTAATCTATTTGGCCCTTTAAGTTTCTGCATTGGGATTGAAGCAGAAGTGGATTTATAAATAAGGATCGCTGTTGTTCTTCTTATATCTTTTCTATGTATTATAAGATACGAAGGAATCAAATCCTGTTTGTATTTCAAATTTAAAGGCAAAAGAAAATGAATATTTGATGGCTTTTCGGCTGTTCGATTCATATCATTTACCCGTTAAGATAGAAATTAAGCTCATATTAATTCTTTCAAAGTTATTAATATGAGTATTTTCTCATAAAAGAATCGACAGTTATTGATTTATTTATTCAGATAAAGACAATGTTGTCTTTATCTGAGTAAATAAATCAATATTTTAACCATTTTGTGATGTACGGAAAATATCTAGTACTCAACCTCTTTATAAGGGTCGATAGCAAAGTATTCCTCTTTTCTTTGTAGACGTAACATCCATTCAATATATTCAACTGCAATGTTGCTTCATTCTGCCCATGAAGACCAGATGATAACTATTGAAATAATAGAATTCTGAAGAAAAAATTATAATTCTTTATTTATACAAAATTGTCATCGAAAGCTTGACAGGAGTATCTTTAATATTACAATTGAACTTAAACAGGAGATTAAGAATTAAAACCCAATAGGTTTCATAAATATATTTTCAAAGAAAAGCTATTAATAACATTTCTCTCTGAATTGTTCTTATTTAAAACAATTGCCATCAGGAATGAGATATCATTTTTTTAAAATGTTATTGGATCTGAAACCCAATGCGTAGCATTTTGAATTAGTTTAAATTTATTCATTGTGAGATCAGGCAATACTTGATAAAAAGAAAGTTAATCTTCAGTTTGTACTTTTAGTAATTATAAAACAAAGTGATTAAAGGAAGAAAGATATTATTCTCTCAACGGCTTTGGAATTTGGCGCAGACAGAATGTATTTTACAAATTAATATTTAATTTCACTTTGGATTTCTCAAACGGCAGGAACTGAACTGCACTTTTACAATCTTCTTTACTGTTGAGCAATGATGGTATTTCGCTTTTCACGTAGTCCCTGCGTAACCCTTAAATGGGGTCTTTGGCTCCAATAAGAGATCATACAAAACTGTTTTCTAGGGTTACCTTAATTCAATAACCCTAGCTGCGTTTCGGCTAATCAGAAGTCACATACAGACACACAGAATCATACTTTTAGTATTGTATCGATAGATAGATGGAAATCAGATCATTATTATAAAGTGAGCGCTTACTAAGACCTCACACTATTGTTCGCTTTTGGAATTGTCAAAACCCAATATGCTCCTGGATCCAATTATTAACCACAGCAAATTTGTTGGCCATAGCTCTAACTGTCCTTGGGTTATTCGATGACAGACAGACGAAGAGACATTTAGTGAATTATAGTAAGATATGTATATTCAATCCTCAGCGCTATTTCTCTGCTTCAATATTCTTCTTCTCATTTTTGTCCCCGGCGGTAAGAAAAGCTGTGGACTATCATTCGCTAAGGGTGCCTGTCATTGTTGCCCGTCCTTGTCGTTTATCTAATATTGAACTTTGGAACTGATTAGAATGAAAATTGTTATATTGTATATATTGTTGTTCTTGGGCGCCTATTTACTCGAATTATATAACGTGTTCAAGAATCTTACGGTTTGAATAAAAACAAATCGGGTATCTCGGAGTTAGGGTCCTGATAAACAACTAATTGCCATTCTGGTAGTTCAGCATACCATATTATATCGGTTGCGAAAGACTAACACCCTTCACCTCTCTCTTTCTCTCTCTCTCTCTCTCTCTCTCTCTCTCTCTCTCAACCGTTTTCTGAGATGTTTACTCTCATGTTGCCGTTCTCTATCTAAAACTTTCTCCGTACAAAACTAGAAAATAACAACGACATGGATTGTGAGTTCGACCAATATTAGGTGCTCCACGAATAAAGGCCTTATACCAGGCTTGCATTTGACCAGAAATGTCACCACCTTCAAAACCAAAGTACAACGCGCTATCATAGTTAGGTAACAAATCATATTTGTCTTTCCCCAGCGACAATCGATTGGCAAAGATAACCTTTGTATATTTACATGTAACTGTAACAAAACATCATGTTGTTATCAGTATAATAGTCATGAGAGTAAATGTTGGTTTGGTTTGAACTGATATATTTTGATCATTTGCAAATAACGATAAAATACGAATTATATTGACTCATTAAAATAGCAGATATAAATGATCAACTGTTTTTGGTTATGTCACTTTCATTTATGCAAATTCAATTTACTCTTCGAATACATGTTAACCAGTTATTTTCAGATAAATTAAGGCATGATGTTATTAGTGCTGACTAATTTAATTCCAACCTCTGATATTGCCAATTCGATTAACAAACAAAACCTAAGATTCAAAACGTTTTCAATTGCATTAAAATGTATGGACACTAATGAACTAATTTTATTAAAGACTCCACATCACTTAAGTGTGTTGTTCATGATATATAACGTTTGAGTTTCCGTAACTTGGAACATGTTGAGGCTGCTCTTCTCACTGAAATTATATAAATGTAATAATTATTTTATATCACTTCAAAAACATGCTGCCCTAGCTTCCTTACGAGCGAGTCATCAAAGAGAAATGCTTGAACAATGGCTTTTAGTTAGGTATTTTAATCTAACTTTCGGTTCAATTCGCACAAGTAAATTCTTATGCATTTACAATCGAAAGTAAATTCTTCTGCAATTACTATCGAAAGTAAAGCGGTTGGGAAAGGGAACACTTTGAAATATTGATAAAAGGTACATTATCGGGTTGAAGAAAAAAAAGATAGAAATGCAGAAACTCGGATCGGACGAGTATCATGATATTTGCTATCTTTATTCCAATATTTTCACCAAAGCGTTTTTCGACTTTCCTCGGGTAAGGTTCACCCCGTTATTCTTTCTCTGCTACATCATTCTAGATCTGATTGTCAGAAATTACTGCAGACTCACGGAATCTTATAGTTAATTTCTTTAGAAATCCGCTATATATTGATTAAAACCGCATGCTGCACCCTCCGATGTATACACGAAACACTGATGTTCAGAGAAGGTGATGTCTGGTTTTGGAATTTGTGTATTTTGTTTTGTTGAGCAAAGGAAACCACGTAGTGTCGATATCTACATTTATCGTTCTTATACCTCTATTTGTGAGATTCTTTGACGCTCAGATTGGGAACCATATATAAGTGACATACGCTTCATATTTGTTCAGTTGACAATTTTAAAATTGTCCTGACTTTCTGGTCAACATCAACAGCCCTTGGCAACTACACACACTGGCATGTGCAAAAACAGATGTAATCGCTAAAAGTAGATATAACATATGAGCTGCTCTATAATTGGTTTCATTGTTGGCGGCCCAAATCCTTTCATTCAATAGGTTATCCAGTATGTACCACATACGTACATGTCACGGATTTCAACTATTGACTTCTTTATCTAAATTCCTGTCTGCTTAAATTCTTCTCACTTTGTATATTGAAGTTCATGAACTCTAGTTTATACTCTTGGTCACTATCAGTACTGTTAGTTAGGACTAGCCGATCAGATTTGTAGTACGGTGTGGCTGCATATCTATGCTAACAGCTCTTTCAAATAACCAGCTGATTAATTGATGCTTTGGTCAATCAATAATCATGAAGCCTTCCAAAAGAATTGTAGCTACGATTGATTCAGAACTAGAATTGTCTTGCCTAAGGGACAACAAAAAAGAACTGATTCCTCATTTGAACTCGTAGAAATGTTCCTAAATACTGCAACACGATTTGTGATAGTAAACGGGACTAGAATTCAAGAAAGTCATATTATTGTATGTGGTATAGTCGGACTATTTTCATCATCTATGTTGTTCATTGTTTTTCACAACGGTTCGGCTATGGACTCTCCGACCATCTTCGGGTGTTCTTTGTTCTGGAATGTGGAATTACTTCCTGGTAGTGAACAACATAGACGAGGAAATAGTCCGACTATTCCACATACAATGATTGAAACGCCTTGTCTAACAAAACACAGACAAGACAAGCATATTAGTTCGAGTTTGCAATGAATGAAAATAATCGTTAGGCTGAGTTTTTAAATCATTGGGCCAATACGCAACATGTATATCCTTGAATCTGAATATTGATCAGAATTAGAACAATGCCTTTTGTGCAAGATCGAGTCCTAAAATTGAGACTAGCCTTGAAGTCAGACAAATGGAGAAACCCGAGAAGAAATAGTAGAGCAAGCCAACTTCTACACAAGGCTTCATTAATGAAGCATCCAGATAAAAACAAAACTTACTAACAATGTCTTTCGCGACAATCACACTAAACATCGTTCTATGGCGTGTGGTATGCACGTACAAAAAATGGTTATATATTAGAATGTCGTTTGAAATTAGGAAGTAAGCAAAGAAGGAATTATGAACACATAATAACGAAAGAAAATATATATATGAGATAAGGAAAGAAAATGTTGCGTTGCTGTGATCTGCGAAGGTCCAGGAGATGAGGACACGCCCTGATTGTCGGGTGGGGAATGTCTGTAGATGATTGTGGGAGATTTGATGACATGGAGAACCATAATTTAAAGAATGTAACAGTGATAGAACTTAGGTAAATATAGAGTGCGGGAAATAAGAGATTATTTTCTTCATTTATATAAGATTTTTGGAGATCCTCGAGTTTTTATAATTCAATAAGACGACAACGCTGCCGATCAGAGAAGTGGAATTCTTTTTTTTTTGTTTACGGTTACATGATTCTCACGCGTAGGAAAGATTGATCTCTCTCTCTCTCTCTCTCTCTCTCTCTCTCTCTCTCTCTCTCTCTCAGATACAAACTCAGTTAATTTGTCAGGGCTTTTAGTTTGCCATGGATTATCTTGCAATGGATTAACTTGCAATGGATTAACTTGCAATAGACAAGGGCGCTCATCTTGCCATGGATAACTATTACTATTTACCACTTTCCGCAGTTACGGGGTTAGAACAATGCGTTTTGTCGCTAGAAATTACCGTCCTTATTTCCGAAAGACATTTGACAAAGTTGAAATAAGATGTTAAGGAATGTTTGGACATGATCTGTTCTCTCGTGAACTGATCACAAGAAACTTATAAGAATGTACTCAGTAACCCAGTATCTTCTGTTACATTCTACTTAGAGGATGCCCGCCCGAAAGCGATGATTTGAAAGTTAGTTTCGCGAGTAAGATTGATTTTCACTTAGTGCTTCATCATTGTGGCCTTCTGCCACACTAAGCTTTACATAGTAAATATGGACATACGTGTCTGTTATTCATCTTATTTGCTACGTGTAACGCATAGCTTGAACAATTTATAAATAAGAAAATGAAAGATCATAACGAAATAAAAATGTAATTCAATTAAACGAATAATATAAGAAAGCAATAAAAGAAACAACGCTCGAAACAGAGACTGAATGAATACGGATTGGAAATAGTCAAGGTATGCATATTGAATTAAATTTAAAAACAAAACGATTACTTACTTTTGTATTAGGGGAGAAGATGCTTCAATACACAGGAAGAAATATTCTGAAAGAGGAAGAAAAAGTGATGGGAGAAAGAGGAGAATCAATAGAGCAGTTGAAGATAGAGAGACACAGTGAGAGAGAAATGTAGCGACACCTACCATAGAGTGATTGTTTGAAGGATTGTCTCGCAGATCAATTCATTAGTGTCATTTCGATCCTCACTGGTTGCCTCACGACTGAGGTTAAGCTTAAAAACTATTTTTATTTTATTTTGTATTGTTATATTATTACTAGAGATCTGCATATTTGGTAAGATATTTGCATATTTACCAAAGCAGGCAGAGGTTCGAGTCAAAGTTAATTCAGTGTTTACGTAAGCAGATTTTTCAGGAAAGCAGACTACCTCTATTTGGAATATTGGTGAAACAATATCTCTATAATCCAGTCCTTTTACCGCCGTATGCCGTACTAAGTTAAACAGAATACATTTGTAAAAGGAAAATTAAATAAGGAAGAAAGCAGATGGTATCATTAATATATATTTCTGTTTCTTTGATTGAAACTCTCAGGACGTTATTCTACGACCCATAACTGGGTAGCGTGGAACAGAGATCTGTTTAAAGACCCACGGCATAATTTGAATCCACATCGCTTATCCTTGGTAGCACGTCTTACCCTGACGGCGCCGTACCAATTAGTTTACGCAAACCTTACCGGTATCTGGCGTTCAATTAAACCTGAGGGTTTCACGAAAAAAACAACAGAATAATATTGAAGATATAGCAGTCAAAAATTAAAAGATAACTGACAATGCTCCATCTAAAACAGATTGTGTCGACAAAAAATAAGTGTTCCTCAAGGGTCTCGAGACAAAGCTTAAGGCAATCAATAGCAGGCTGATTAAACCGACTGACCCGGTGAAAACTGAGTTAAAGAAAGCAATAAATGATTCATGTTTTCCCTCCTTCATGAGCGTCTGTCTTGATATCCATTTATCAATTTCGTCTTTCATTATGAGAATAAAATCTAATTAGATTGCGTTTCGAATCACATAATGATGGCGTTATATTAACGAAGCCGATAATTCAGTGGTCAATTAATTCTCATTTCGTTTTGTTTTGGGAGGTTTTAGGGTTTCTTCTTTTACTTATCGAGGAGTAGAGGCGGGGGGGGGGCTTTATTTACATTCATTGATCTACAACAGGTGCTTTTTAATTTGCTCAGCTTTAGTCACTTGAGATTGAAGGTTCTCAGTTTGCGTTGGTTTTTATGCTGTTTTTGATGATGTACACAGTGTATATAATTGTGTGGGTTGGTGTTTTATGCAAGAGTGCACAGGGCGTTCATATGAGAATCAATAAAAGGAAAATAATTATAAAACACATGGTCATAGATTCATCAAATGTCGGTCATCATACGTCTATCGTTTATACGGAACATCAAAAAGATTGATAACTTATAATAATATAGAATTTCATTCATGCTGGAATATATACAAACTATGATTATTTAAAACGTTCCAATGTATGTGTAACCATTTCGAAAGAACCAATTCAATGATCTCATACGAGGGAAATGAATGGGAATAACAAAACACAGCATTGATTTATTCAAAGAAATAACAATAAAAGCGAACTATAAAATGTCTGGTCGAAAAACACAGAGTCACACAGTACACTCAATGGAAGGGGAGGGGTTATGTTTGAGCAAGTGCAGTATACTCCCCTCTAATTGGTTGGTAGGTTACATCAAGGCTACGCCACCAGTTTTCAAGATAATTGAAATGGCGTTTCCCAGATCTCACCGTATTACCTATTTCCGTGTTCTCTCTCTTATGATTTGTGATATACTCTCTGTGTAACTATAATTGCCCAGAAAATAGGTGTACCGGGGCTAGTTGGGCACAGGGGCAGGTTGAACCACTTGCTTTAATTTCTGTTTCCACCACTTGACGGCACTGTTAGTCTGATTTTGAGCAGAAAAGATTAGGCCATCTTTCTACTAAGTGTACGAGAGGTTTTGCATGAACAACGTTTTTCACCTTGGTACGTAACTTTTTCACCTGCCTAAGTCATGCTGTATTTTGTGCGGTTGATGATAACGTAGTCTATGTGTATGAGAAAAGGCAATAAAGGTAGGTATATATATATATATATATATATATATA
>VCCN01005109.1:2162086-2172321 GCA_006491835.1 Architeuthis dux | reverse complement strand
TGGGAGGGGGTGCACGGTAGCCCCTGCTGGCCCCCGGACTATCAGCCATGTTCTTATAAGCAGTCTAAGAATAATAAATGTGTAACTGATCTGGTTCAACCAATGAAGCAGTAAAGCTAGTAAATCATTTGCGATTCTGAAGAATAACACTTAATTTTAAAATACTCCTGAAATTCATCAAAATTACATCAGGCAATATAAATATTCCATGCGTCAATTCTCTTGATAAACAATAGTATATGAATGAAAATGAATAAATTCTAACTAACAATATCTGTGACAGAATCTGGCTGTAATGTCTGAGTGTTGAGGATCATCTAGTCTCTAACTCTAATGGCTTATCAACGGTTCTGTTGGATAACTTGTGGTTTCACGGAACACTATAGCTAATCTTTGGTGTATTTTGTGTCTTTCAAATGCTGAATAGATCCCGCAATTATCTTACATGCTGGACAATAATTAAATTGTTATATGGTTAATTTTTTCGTCACCAATTTTTATGTCGGCGAATCTTGTTCGTCTATGGTTGAGTCATTACCACTCGTTAGTTTTATGTCAAACTATTATATCTGTCGCCGTTATGTCAGATGTTATGTTTCGAGAGTTTTTATAACTTAGGATGGCACAAGGGAATTATTTATAGCTCAATTAGGTTGTACTTCGGATGTTTTTCGAATGTTTTGTATTGTATCTGTTTGATACTAAGATATGGCCAGCTTACTCTGAGCAGTTTCACTTCGGTACTCTGACATTCTTAGTTGATGTTTGCATCTCAGTCTCTAGACAATCAGAGTTACGTAGGTACATCAATAAGTCCGTAGCCTAATGATGAAAAGGGCATTCAATTTGCATAAAAATATTTATTTTTCAGCATAATCTTCTCCTTTGTCGATGCACTTAATTCAGTGGTGAATATTAATCACATAGATCGATTATACAGTAAAAATTCCAGATAGAAAATCAGCTAATAACAACACGTACTGTGTGTGTGTATGTGTATGTGTGTTCATGTGTGTGTTCATGCACGTGTGTAATTTAATTGTATTTAGGAAAATTTCATATTCCGTTAATGATGTGCTTCCATACTGGCTGTCTTTACTTGTATGCGAGAATGATTGACATTTGACTTTTTCTTTATCGGAGGAGATCGTATTTGATTTAACCCGCCAATCTCGTTTAGAAGAAGAATCATTCTCGGATTTGTTTGTATTCAAAATAAGGATCAATAAATTTATTTCAGCTAACAGTTTGCATTCTAAATATCGTCTGACATTTGAAAAAAAATCTCATAAACGAATTGACTCAATCAGCAATTCAATTGAAACATAACAGTCAATACAAAAATACAAAAATAAAAAGAAGACAAAAGGCAGTGAAGAAAGCGGAGGTCCTAAATTGAATGGGATTAGATTTGGTTTTATACTGAATAAATGACAAGCAACAAACGTAGACGCCATCTTCTCCGCGCTTCTCCCTAAGCTTGGCAAACAAAGAGCAAAAAGTAAAAGAAAAGGAAATCTAAGTTAATTTATTTACAATTTACTTATCTATTTTTATCACTGACTTTGACGACTCTTTTCTTTGCTTCTCAATTCATTCATGTGTTTACATGATTGTCTCTTCTTTCGTCGCTAGTTTTGATTATGTTCGATAGAAGTTGCAGGCTAATCACGTTGGCTGTTCATTGTGATTATTTCTAAGTGGAGAGAATTGGAACATGTATTTATTTTTTTGCCCATTAACGTACTTTCCGATGAAATTCTGCACCCCCTCCCTCCCTCTCTCTCTCTCTCTCTCTCTCTCTCTCTCTCTCTCTCTTCGTAACTTATCGTCTTTGTTCCGCTCCAACTCTCACTCTGCCATTCTACCACCCTGACTTCAGACTTAATTGCTAGATTACACCCTTGAAACCTTGCATGAACATGGATTAGCCTTATCGACCAACGGCAATGATTCTTCTTACAATCAAAACAAGTTAAAATTAGTTGAAACTAATCGAGAACAAAATAATGACAATGGAGGAGACACAAAATGAAACGAGAATAAATGACAACTATTGATTTCAGATAACAAAAAAGGGGTGTTTGAAAAATAAACAAAATGACTGAAATGGGTTGCAAAGTAGATAATAACCTCACAGTAAATAAGTATAATTTTTCAAGTCAACTTTAACATTAATACAAATGAAATGTTGTTTCTTTCCATGACCCATGAGATCGTCGATGAGCCATACTGTGTGCTTTGTAGCATATTTAGCGCAAGTGAAGTGACTTGACGGTACCCATTTCATCTACGAAACCATGAAACAGGTAGTATTGGGTCACATGGTGCAAGTTGCAAGGACGCATTCCTGAATGAGACTGCAGCAGATACAGGATTTTATTAAAAACTATTTGTTTATAAAAGCCGTGATATCACAAGGAGGGTTAAACAAAAACATCCACATGTTTATTCTGTGTAATGCTTACATATAAAGGGACATTGAAGATGTTGGCTGTAGTAAAAAACAAACAGTGAATCAATAATCAAGGTTTAAGTTCAACCGCTATACGTAGACAAGATTCTGGCTTTTCTTAATGCTACCCATTAGCTTCATATCTACTCAGCCGTTTAGCTTTAGACAAATTCCGCAATTACAAACTAAATAGTTATGGAACTAGGGGAAAATGAGGATTATGCACTGAACTTTTTACCTCAAATATATATTAGAAATATATGTTAGTCTGTATGTTGTGCAATGAATGTGAAAGAGAAACGGATTGATAGTTGTCAAAATGAATGCAAGCATTACTGTTAGCATTATTACATGGAAATTTAATTCAGCAAGGTAGAAATTTACACGCATATATGTATTGATACTATGTGGGGGTTTACATCAACAATTTAAAAAGGTGGTCCTATGCTAACTGCTAGAGACTGGGAGATTGTGGGACACCATTAATTTAAAAGAAAGGGGCCGCCTTACCTTGATATAGTATATTCACTAGATATTTCATTGATAAGAACACTGTCTTATTAGCAGAAAAGTTAAACTCGGTACCGTCCCACTGAGTTGATGTAATGCAAGATAAATAACGTAATTGATTGAGTCTTGCAATGATTTCTGGATAATCGGATGGATAGATTATTATTGCTGCGTCATTGCTAAAAGCGGATTCCCCGATTGAAATTTTGTAAATTAATATTTGGTTCCTTTTTCACAACTCAAAAAATGGTAAAGTGTATATAGAATGAAATTTTCTTTACTTTGTAACAGTTCGAAAGGGTCATAGATTATAACATGTTGCGATGTTTCGTGTATACGAAACAGGTGATGTTGTGATATGCTTTGTGATACGTGATTAAGGATATGGTATGCTATGGTGTAACATTCAGCTTCCTGTCCCCAAATCATGAACAATAGATTATAACAAATTAAAACTAATGCCATTAGAGGCGAAATACAAAAATCCATGATGAATTTGGTTGCATTGTGTCAATCAAATGCTTTCTACCTGCTCGTCAACATTGGAATTAATATCAAACTACCGAGTGCTGCTATTTACAGTTATTTTTATGATATTTATACCAAAAATACTATCATCGAAAAAGTTAAATGCTGATAGAAAACAGCGAAAGAAAAACACACAATGACATTATCCTTCGAACGTGAAATGAAAAATATATCACCACAGTCCTTAACTGTTAGCATCGTGCGTGTCAAAATATATTGCTTGGAGCATTATAACACAACATAGTACTTCACTTTATGATACAAATTCACGCATTTATATTAAACCATGCTTAGACCCAAGGTCTGAATTAAATAAACATAGTTTTGCCAAATACCAGAATACGTGCAATTTCCACGAAATATCAAAATGCGTGCGTATTCACACATACACAAACTCTCTCTCTCTCTCATATATGTATATATATATATATATATATATATATTTTTTTGTGTTGGAGTACATAATTGACTTGGGTATGGCTATCTGTTGAAGGATGGCTTCTGTTTCTACCCCCTTTTTGAGACCTAATTCGGTTTTTTATTTACGACACTTGTTTTTTTTTCTTTTTAAAAGATTGCATGCGTATTTTACCCTTCATTCAAAAACAGTGTCACCTGAACAAAAAATAACATCTTCCCCCAAGAACAAAGCATGTCCTCGAAATCTTGATTTCCCCCAACAAAGATCGTATTTTTCCTCGATAAGCACGTAATTTTCCACCCATCAGTGAGATGTATCTTTCCTGAACACGTTTTTTTTTCTTCCAGGAAAGGCATGTCCCCGGAATCCAGTTTGTTTTTCTTTTCTTTTAAACCCCCATTTGAGAACAAGGATTACTGACCTGAAGGGTAGTCTAAAAGCACCGGCTTAAGTTAACGGCCTGAAGTTATCTACCCCTTCCCCTCCATCTTTTTCCTTGCGTAGCAATTTCACTACACCCCTGTTAAAGCTTTGGGGAATACTCCCCTGACTTAACCAGTGGTTGAAGATCAAAGCCAGCAAATGGACAAAAATGGGCGACAACCTCAAGTACAATTCGTAGGGCAGACCATCGATCCCTGGGGTCCGCTCTGTTCCAACGTGACTTAACGCTTCCTGAATTTCCCCCTCTGTAATGGGTCCTTCGCACCTAGCTGTTTCAGTCGCCTGGAGGCGAGTGAAATCAGCCATATAGGCGTCGAACTGAGCTGAGCTCAAACCAGGTTCCCTAGTAAAAAGTTCTTGGAAGCTAGACCGGAACACCTCACAGAGGCCGTCGTTTGTAGTCACGTGTCGTCCATCCGGTGATGTAACACTAGCGATATGTCGGCTTGAAGCATTTCGAATTTCTTCTGCACGCAATTCAGCGGCCATATTCGTTGCTTGGGGAGACATTCTTTTTAACCTATTTCTAACTACCAGAGCTTGATCCTTCTTGTTAAGCAAGACGGCCAGTTCTGACTTAGCTATAGCGACTAGATCTACATCCCCGCTACGTACAGCCTCCTCTACTCTAGTTTCTATTGTCGCCTGTGCCGCTAATCTATTTTGGTTGAGTCGGCGACTATAATCGGCAGCGAACGACCTCATTTTACTTTTTAGGTTTCCCCACCACTTATTCCCTAGCACCGCTTCCGTCAATTCCCGCTTTATCATTAGTGATAACTGTTCCCGGAAATCCTTCTCATCCAATAAGGATATGTTGAATTTCCAGTACCCAGTCAGCTTAGGCTTAGCCTTACTTAAGTTTATTCGGACCCTTACTAGTCTATGATCCGAATAAGCTACACTGTGGAAACTTGGACACCCTAAGAGCCCTACGTCGACTCTCCTAACTAATACCCAATCGATGTAACTAGAGCGTTGCACCGTATTCGGGTTGCCTCTATTGGTCCAAGTCCTTACTACTTTATCGGGGTGTTAATTTCGGTATCTATTAACCAGATCCATCCTGCTGATGAAATCACGAAATGGAATCACGTCCAAGTTATTAGTATTTGGCTCTCTACCCCCGCGGTCTACCCCAGGGTCAAGGACGGCATTCTCTGGCGACTATTAAGGTATGCTGAGAAGAGATGAAATCCCCCCCGTCAGTGTACTCTGATAATCACTTGGAATAAAGTGCGTTTCTTGTATACAACACATGCATACCCTGAGGTACTGGAGCGTGCGAGTGAGTCGGGCTTTTTTTGACTCGTCTCTCAGCCCTCGTACATTCATACTAGCTAAATGAGCTCAATCGTTAGGCTACTGGTGTTGGAGTCCGGGAAACGAACATGCTGGGGGTCAGTACATCGATGGCGGGTCCCATGGCTTCATGGCCCATCTCAATTTTGATGGTGCCGTCACGGGACGCACCACCGACGTGTCTGAGAAAGGTTAGTTTTACTGCCCTATACAGGGATGGGTGCATAAAAACAAGGTCCCTCGCCGAGCAAAATTGTCTGTTTTTTTAATGTGGTGTGATGTCAAACAGCCAGCGGAGGGGGGTTTGGGAAAGCATCATTTGTCTCCCTCGACATCGTCCATACCTGCCTGGACTTTTCGCCGACACGGACCACTGTCAACACAATGTCTTTCGTTGACCTGATAATTTTTTTTTTTTTTTGTCGATCAAGAAGACTGACATCATTTTTGTCTCGATGTTTTTTAGTTCTGGCAAATCTACCATAATCCCACCCTCTTTTACAAGGTGGGTAAAATTATGGCATCTCTTGACGAACTCCGTCACATCGTTAATTATTGAGGGGGGGATTCCATTTGTTAGGAGAGTCCCCGCTTGTCATTCATTTTTCTTGGCTAAGGTCTTTTTTCTTCTTTTTCCTCCTGAATGGGGGCCTTAATTTCTTGTTCTCCCTGACTAGGGGACTTGGCTTCTCCCCACCCGCCTCTTTGCTGGGGGACTTAATTGTTTTTTCTTAAATAAGACCCTCATGGTCTGACTTAACATGAGAGTAGGGCCCCCAGAGAAAAAAAAAATAAAAATGTCCTACCTTAGCCAAAACGCTGAAGAGTTCCAGTGGCTGCGTCAGTCCGTTTTTCTTCTACTTCCGGCAACTGGTCTTGTTGTAATAGGTAATTCCAATCTGCATAGGTTTCCGCGAGTCAGACACAGCCATGCGCTCAACAAACTTAATTTCCGTGTGCTGGCTGAAGTGTAGTCTAAAAAGGCCGGCGGTGTCTTGTTTTTCAGCAACCATCCACATTTTAAATCCACAAGTGACCGACAAAATCGTTTGAATGTTTATTCTCCATTTCTGTAGAAACCTTTTTGTTTTCGTATATGTTTTCTTTTTGTTTAAAACGCTAATGGTGAACGATAAATCCTCTGATATAAAATCCACAGTCCCAAAACATCCGCGACCCAAAGCGCTGCAAACCATTTCGATTGTTTTACTATTTATGTACATATTTGTATATAATTAACTTTATATAGGTGATTATCAGCTGTCCAACCATGGACCTGTTTCGGGGAATTTACAAGATAGTACAGCTGTTTGTTGCCATGAGATTTCCCAGCAGTGCTATTTTGAAAGTCGCGAAAATTTGTCATATTGTATCAATGCTGTTGCATTTCTTCAAGCGAGTGAACGCCATTTCTCAACGTCTATTTTCTTAATTATTCTTTTGCGCCCGCCGCCATCACATCACTATTTTGTTTTTTACCGGTATTTTTTAAAATTAAAATATTTTAGTTTTTCTAGTTGTTTTAATATTATTGTTTTAAAATATTGTTTATTTAAGCTATGTATTTATAATTAAGTAAAATATTAGAGTAAACAATTATATGTTCTATATTATATATGTATTGTATTTTATGAATTTGATATTTTTGGTATGTATTTTTGGTCGTTAAAATTGTCTCAATATGCACTTAATTTTGTCCTACATTTAGATATCAATTCGCCTCTTGTTTGTGTGTGTGTGTGTGTGTGTGTGTGTGTGAGTGAGTACACGTGTGTGCGCGTTGTTTTTGATCGAGTATTGGATATATTTTTATTATTTCAACGCAATTGGTTTGTATTAAAAGTTGTTTCCATTGTAAAATATTTTTTTGCTGAAGTTGTTACTTTAGTGCAAACGCTTTATAAGTCTTTTTTTTCTAAAGTTTTTGAAGCAACAATGAGACTAGTTTGATATCTGTTTTCACCCGAACATGCATTATTTATTTAATTACAATTATACATACAGGCGTGATTTCGTTTTTAATGAAAATGTTACAGTAGACACCCTTTATTTAATACGAATTGTATTAAAAATGAAGAACCAAAAAATACAGCCAAAACTGACCTTTTATTACCCTTCACAGTATAATGCCCTATTTAAAGGTCTGCAAATAAAATGAACGAACCAAAAAAATAATCTCCAACAATAGTCTTACAAGAAGATAAACGAAGTGTGCCGTTAGAACGCGTATGTGATTAAATAGTACAGTTATAACGAATGTTGTTAGAAAGAGTGCCGTTACAATGAGAGTTTACTGCAAATCGAAAAAAATCTTTATCGAATCATATTTCCCACTTTTGGACAAGCTATTAAATTCCCTTGCACTTTAAAGTAAGTAAACATCATTTATCAGATATACACATTATTATGAAATTGTCATAATATAAATTATAAACAACGATTATACGTAAAATATACAGTTAAAAAACAAGATTCGGAAGACTTCATTCAAATTAAATAGGCGTATCATAATCCTTTACGCTATATGTGCTAAAGTTTTCTAAAACTTTTCTTCGTGTGAAATAATTGAGTTCGGGTATATTTTTTTCCCTTTCTGGAGGTTTAAAGAGTAATGACAAGGTTACCTCCCTTGGTCTGACAGTTTTTTTTAGCTCGTGCACTTATTTTTTCCCTCCAAAATTAGCATGAGCCTGTGCCTTAATGCTGACCCAGAAAAAGAAGCCGGAGTCACGTGATCGTGTTGCTGGCTGCTTGAAGTTGGGGAAAAGCCTGGCCTAAGAAAAGAAATCGTGTTGAAGTGGAAGCGTTAGCAACGATCTTCCACGTTTCTACTTTTGTGTACGTGTGTGCGGCACTCGCTCAAAATAAACAGGTACGTGGAAGCCACGGGTTAGGGGTTGGCTGTTTCAGTGATTGTACAATGCGAAACCGCCCCTTCCTTAATATGTGCTCCCTAAATATAAACCTCACCTAAAGTTGGTAAACAAAAAGCAAGTTGATATCAGTAGTACTTATGGATATTCATAGGAAGAGGTTTGCGTGGTTTACCACTATTAACATACTTTTGCCAGTACCGTAATAACAATGAAGCACTTGAGGCACACTCTCTAAGGGGGCTCAGTGCGGATTTAGGGGTCCCCGATTATGCCATGGTCTAAAGGGGAAAAAACGAGTTTTACGGTAAATATTAACGATAAATTTAGATCTTTTTTTGTTCTTGTGAAAATCAGACAGCAACCAGAGAAATAGATACCGGGGGGGATGGGCGCCTTTACTTAGATTTACTGATAAAACCTAGCACGCCTTTTTCTCCCGAGGGAGAAGGAGCCCTTCGGAATAAGTAATTTAAAACCGATACTTGCCGATGGACGTGGACTACTGGTGGCTAATTTCATTTTCATATATTTCAACGCACAAATATATGGACCTCGAACACATCGGCGCCTTTTCCTCCCGAGGGAGAATACACATCTTAAACAGTTCCATTTCATCTCTTCGGAATAATTTATTTTAAAAAACCCTTCAAAATAAGGAATTTAAAACCCGAAGGACATTCACAGTTGGTGGCTGGTCTGATAAGTGTACTTGGGTTGTGGTGGAGAGAACACCCATGGCTTATATAAACTGGATGCACGGCTACTTCATTTAATTTCCACACCACATTCTTCATGATGCATATATCTCATGATACATACATCACATCACAAATCGAGCGGTAATAATTCTTATTTTAAGAGTTTCACTTTGATAAAACCAGTGTGACGAATATAGAAATGTAGTACATATCAATCAAGATGAGACCAAAACGTCACAGACTGGAGACACCAGAATGAAGACAGTACCATCTTGAGGCAAGTAGGATTCGAGCAGCAAACCGCCAAAAGCAAGAAACACCAGAAATGAGACAACAACGTCTTGAAAAGGTTAGGACACGTACAGCTAACCCTCGACAGCAAGAGTCACCACAACAGACACAACAAATACTGGAATGTTGAAATGTTTCATGAATTCTCTTATTTCTTTTTATTTATGAAAATTTGTAAAAAGTTCACACCCGTGCACACCTGCAAATAAAAAGAAATAAGAGAATTCATGAAAAAAAACCAGAACATTCCAATACTGGAAATAGATGAAGTATCAAAATCAATTCCATTCAAATGAGCTAATCTCGATGGTAGGAAATTATATGATTGACAAAATGTTTTTCGGCAGTGCTTTTAATCCATTGGATTACTGGCAAAAAATGTTTTTTCCTTTATTTTTCAACTTGGTTAACTGTTGTGAATCTTAACCCATTATTTTTATATGTGATCATTAAGGTGATTGATATAAGATTCCAACTTTCAAAACCCGGCCTGATCCGGGAGGTGGGTGTACTGAATCTGACCTTCATTTCTTCTGGAAAGTTATCTGATAAAAAAAGTGGAAGCGAATGTTTTGGCCCTACAGTGGCTGCGTAAGAAGACATATATTAAGGAATATGTTTTTATTTCTTTATTGTCAACTGATCTCCTCCCCGGGCAACGTCGGGAGTCCATGCTTGAATTAAGATTAACGGATCAATAATATTGTCAG
>VCCN01005109.1:2083660-2098113 GCA_006491835.1 Architeuthis dux | reverse complement strand
GTAGTTATGTTCTTTCTGCAAACGTTATAAGGGGATAACTCCGTAATTATGTCCTTTCTGTAAAAGTTGTGAGGGGGTAACTTTGTATTGACTAGGCACCTAATAGTAAAACAACGTTCGATTTCTCCACAAAGCTATTCCCCTTAGATAATTACGGGACACCCTATATTTATATAGCTTCAAATTGACAAGATTTGGACCTTCTTTGTACATAACTTGTACTCAATGTTCCATCTTGTTTCAATATATATTTTTTATATTCGTACTTAAATACAAATGTGTCCATTTTGAAGCTGTATAAGTATGTTAAAATACAAGTTTTGCAATGTAGCGGATACTTTTTGCAATGGCTCTATACATACCTACATACGCACACACACATATATTTATACAAACTGAAAGATACTTGCCTTCTATCTCAGACAAATACATGTTAAAACTTATATTAAAGATCTGCGAGTTGAACATGTATCAAGTAAGTATGGCTGTCGGTGGTGGCACATGTCAAACAAGTTGGTCCACTGCTTCTGCCCAGTGATTCACACAGGAACTCTTTTTTTCCTCGCGGATGGATCATGTCTGTACTTGATGTCATGGGCCATTTTCCGTTGTTTGCGTTCTTACTGCAAATCTTACACCTTTCCCAGAGCTTCATCTTTTTTCAAATCCATTCTCTTCAAGAGTGTAGCAATATCAATCGCGTGGTTTGCTGCCTTTTCTGTACATGGCACTACTTTCCCCACACGTGTTTCCGGTCAACTGAGCACCCTTTTCTATTCTCTTTCAATAACATCGCACTGTGTACACACACCCTATGATGATGATGATGATGATGACAGGGCTGGGCGCCCGACTTTCTCAGCTTGACCTGCCGTTCTTGCGCTGAAACTTGGTGCGCCGTGAACAGTAAAGTTTTCTTCTTCTTCTTCCTCCTTTTTATATAACTTGAGGGTTCATTTTTTTCGGCTCGTACAAGCGGGTAATCAAGTTGAGTGATAAACACATCACATTTCAGGACCTGTACATGATGCCTCTTTTCTGACCTCAGTTGCCATAGGTCAGATATCATGTCCAACAAAGTCTTTCATTTTTCAGTCGTCTCTCTCATCAATGCGTTATTTTGATCTTTAGAGCAGCAGCTCTGGCGAAGCGCGAGAAATGACACTTTCCATAGAAAGGGCATATTCATATCTGTGATTTCGGGGAGGGGATTATCTGAGGAGATGGGTGTTGTCATGACGTGATAAATTTGCCTTGATTTACAATGGAAGCCGAATTAAAAAGCATGCTTCATGTCCGATCAACGGAAAAGTTTCTTTATATCAAGTTAGTTTTCAGAAACTGCTTTTACCATCGTTATAAAGAATCTCATAACCGGTGCTAGGAAAATTCGGTCATGGAAATTTTCGTCTCGAAATGTATGGAAATATACTTTAAAAGAAATGAAATTAAAAGGATAGGAATTAATGGAAAACCATTATGGAAACATTGATGGTAAACAATTGAAATTGAAAAGATAGGAATGAATGAAATCCATCATAATATTAAGTTTTACTAAAAATGATGATTTAGAAATAAGACAATACTGTCTAAGGAAATTTGCTATCTGAAAGATTGGGCTTATATGTTATTTAAAAAAGACCGAATTTGCCCGTCCTAACTTTTTAAGACCGAATTTTAAAAGACCGAATTTTAAAAGACCGAATTTTCTGACCACCCCTATAACATTTGCAGGTTTGTAAGACCTTGAATAAGATCCATATATCAATAAGAGTCCTGTGCGATGGTATTATGAAAGTGAAACCGATTAAGCTCGGCGAGAGCTTTACAAGCATGGAAATCGCTATGATTTAGAGATAGAGAGTTGTGAAAGAATTTAAACTTGTGTCTTATAGTCCCACAAATATAGCATCTGTTTCTTCATTCACATAATTTACTGCAAATTACATCAAGGATCTTAAATGTCCCATTCGGTTTTGGTAGCTCTCCTAAAACTATTCTTCTTCGTGACTCATCATTGGGGGCTTAATCCCCGGAGTGTAGTCTGGAACTTGGGTCCAGTCGTCGCCTGGTGTGGCTGTATAGTACAGTTTGAGAATGGCAGTCCCTGTTTCGCCTGGTGCAGATGTAACAGAGACGCCTAGGTTGCGAGGGTTGCCGCAGCGCGCTTCCTTCTATCACTCCTGTTTGCTGCAAGCAGACCACCACTCTCATTCGCATCTGCTATAACCTTGCGGACAGTCCGCTGCCAGGCATCTCAATCCTCACACTGTATACTGCCAAGTTCAACGTCGAGAGGCAGATTGTCGACCCCATGTACATAAAATCGTTGACAGCCTCCAAACTTACGTCAATTGTAATGGACGGGGGTGGGGGCTGAAGTCTTGTACACAGACGTTGATTTTTTTCAGGCTGATGGCGAGTCCGAGGTGTCTACAAGCATCAGCAAATCTCCCAATCTCTGGAGGGCCTCCTCGGTGTGGTTTACGAGGGCTGCGTCATCTCCTTAATGAGCAACGTCGGAACCTTGGTCTTAGAGCGCATTTGTACCAGGCTAAACAGCTTACCGTCCAACCTGGCGTGCAGATAGGCGCCGTCCGAGGACGAGTCAAAGGCATAGGACGGGATAAGATCCCAAACAGAGTCGGCGCCAACGCACAGTCCTACTTGACACCACTATTGATGGAGAAGGATTCCGATGGTGATCCGTCATAACAAACTAATCCTTTCATGTCACCGTGGAAGGAGACCACCAACCAGCGGATTTTTTATTGGCGGGGAGCCAATCTTGTTCGAATAGATCCTTCCTGCTGACCAGGTCAAAGGCCTTGGTGAGGTCTATGAACATCATGTAGCGAGGTTGGCGTTGCTCTCTGCTCTGAAGCTGGCGGAGGGAGAAGATCATGTCGGTCGTGGACCTGGCAGCTCAGAAGCCGCGTTGAGATTCCAGGTACACCCGAGCCGTGAGTATCTGCAGCCTGTTGAGGAGGATGCGAGAAAATACTTTGCCAAGGATGTTCAGGGGGGAGACCCCTCTGTAATTATTGCAATCACTGCAATCTGTACAAGAACAAGGTGACCCTTGTTCTTGTACAGAGTTGTTACAATGGTGGCGTCGCGCATGTCTTCGGGAACTGCATCTTGCTCCCAGTAAAGGCTCGTACAGCTGCTGAAGTAGGAAAGTTTACTACACTTAATGGCTTCAGGTGGGATGTTATTGCTACCCGGTGCTTTGTCATTTGGGAGGGAGACGATGGCTTTGTTCCTGCAAGGTGGGCACCTCACCTATCTCCCCCATCATGTGCAGATCCCTTTTACCACTGAGGGCAGCATCGGGGACTGAGGTCTCACAGAAGTACAATTCGGACTAGTGGTCCACCCATATGGCCATTTGTTTGTGTGGTCAGTGATCTTCTCTCCGGCCAGGTATCTCAGGGGATCAATCTCCCTGATAACAGGACCGAGGGCCCTCTTGATGTCATTTAAGATGCCACGAACGTTGCCAGACTCAGCACTATGCCGAATCCCTTCCCATAACTGCTGCCAGTAGTCGTTTGCACAATATCTGGCGACGTGCTGTGTGGTGCTCCGGGAACATTTGAGTGCTGCTACTGTCCGTTCATGCGGGCATCTCCCGTAAGCCAAGTAGGCCTCGCGTTTAACCTCGATTGGTGGTCCCATCCTTGGTTGGTTGGCATTGAACCAATTCTGGATTGGCTACTCTTTCTTGTCAAAGGTGGAGAGGGCTGTGTCGTACATTATGTCCCTCATAGAGTCCAATTTTGCTGTGGCGTCATGTTACGACAGGTCCTGGAGAGCTTGGCCCAGAGGATGGACACATACTCTTTTACCTTGAAGGGAACCGACATCTGTGCTGTTAACGCGAGTGCGACCTTTTGATTTAGAGCGGTATATGGTGCGTGGTTGTACGCGCACTTTGCTGCTCACAAGGGAATGGTCTGTGTCACAGTCTGCACTGTGATAACATCTGGCGATGGCGATGAAGGCGGAGAGCCTGGTGATGATCAGGTCGATTTGGTGCCAGCGGTGACATCTGGGGTGCATCCATGTCACTATGTGTGGTGGTTTAAATCCTAAAAAGGTGGTCGTAACACAGGGGTCGTGGTAGGACTATATCTCCAGTAGACCGTTATTGCCGATCTTCTCCGTGCCATGGTGTCCAAAGCAAGTTGGCCATGACATGATCCGTCTGCTTGTTGTGCCAGAAATTACATTAATCTCCAGACACCCACTGAAGCAGGCAGACGTTGGCGGGCCGACACCGTACTGAGCGAGGGCTACCTGGCTTAATGCGAGCGGTATTCGGTCAATGGGACGCGATGGTCCCTCGCACCGTGGGGGTGGGGGGCTTATAACCCGTATACTTCCAGCTTCCTTGTTGATTCCACTTGGTTTGGCCTCTCAGGACATAAGACTGGTCAGGAAATATGGAGTTCCTGGTTTCCACAGTCGTCAGAGTCCTCCCCTCGGCCGTGGGATCCAATGGAATGCTGAGCATGACGTTTGGCATCAGTTTGGCTGCAGAGGCTGTCGGAATGATGTCTACGAGGCACTGGTCCGCTTTCGGGGCCCCACTCCTGATTTGTAAGGTTTACTCTTGTTCACGTGGACGTTGGATTAAACGTGGACCTCCTTCCTAATACAGCTCGTCATCCCAGTGGTGCAGTGTGAACACCACCACCCTCATGTGGCTTTAGCTTGGTGCGTGAGAGAATTGGAACTGCGCAAGGCAGTGGCGTTCAGCTCCCTGAAATATCTTTACATATCCTCATACCCACTGAAAGTGACAACATTTAAAAGATTGCGAAGCCTTTCACTTTTCTAATAGAAAATTGCAAAAGTTATAATAAAATCAGTAGCTATAACTTATATATTATTGTAAGCAATTGTTAAAATTATTTTTGCTTCCATAAATATCCATGTACTTGTCATTGGGTTTTACCAATATCACCTCTTTGTATTAACCGAATTCAAGATTATCTTTGTGCTCATGGAACAGACACAGCATGCTCCATCTCATGAGAGTAACTTTCACCATGAAGAAAGGAAATTATTATAAAAATATCGCAAATAATTTGCCCTTCATAAAACCATTTTTACATAGTGCGTTGGATTATATTATTAGCAAACATATAAATTTCGATCAAATCTGAAGTGGGAAGTTACATTTCATATTTAGAATCAAATCTCTCCTGCTCATTTTATAGTCAGCTTTTTTATTTAATCCTATATCTTAATTTGGTGAAAGTTTTCTATATTTCATTTTCATGTGCCGTATTTTAAAATTACTTCGAACAACCCAACCGATAAATTGGGTTAGAGTTATTAAAACACTCGCAAGACCACCGAAACGTTCACAGAACATCTATGCAAATTAAGAATAGAGCATACATTCAGAGATCTTGATACAAAAGTAATATCTACACTTTCAGAATTCTACGTTTCAAGAATCGGGTTTTACAATTGTGAGGGAGAAGATATCTTAATGTGGGATAAAGCACAAACACACCATGAACGATTCACTCTCAATCTTTTTCAAATATAAATAAATAAATCTAGCTGGGTTACGCGAAGTTGCCCCGGAAAAATAACTTCTAATATAAAAACACATGAAAACAAATGATGTTATAGAGATTTCATAAAAAGGTAAAAAAAACTTCCCCCCACTTAAAAAGGGAAAATATTCCCCCCTCGGTTTAGATCATTAGAAGGAAAAAGTTTTTCCCGATTTTGAACCCGAAAACGTGAAAGAAGTCCCCCACCCTGGAAAAAAGAGTCACCCTCCCGATTTTGACCTCTAAAATCCTCCCCCCGATTTTGACCCCGAGGAAGGGAAAAAAGTCCCCCATAGATTTTGATCCGTATAAGGGAAGATTTCCCCCCGATTGACCCCCCCCCCGACCCGTCCTCGAAAAAAGAGTCCCCCTCCCGATTTAGACCCATAAAAGGGAAAAACAAAAGCGCCAACCCGATTTTCACCCCTAAAAGGGGGAAAATCCCATTCTCCGATTTGACACCCAAAAGGGGAAAAAAGCCTTTCCAATTCAGACCTCTAAAACGAGGTCCCCCTCTTTTTTAACCTCTAAAAGAGAAGGTTTTTCTCGCGTTTGACTCTAGCTAGATTATCTTTTTTTCTCTAACGCACATATACACAGTATTTCTCGCTAGTACATATAACCGTCCTCTCTTTTCATTTTTAATATTTCATATTAATGTTTTAAATATCTTTAATGCGAAAATATATTAAGAGGTAAAGCAATTTTTATTTACAGTACAATTAAATAATGTGGTAGAATTTAACTTGGAATCTAAGCGAAAATAATAGTAAAAAAAATCATTTAAAAAGTCTTAACTGTAAACCTTTTAAAAACGTTACTTACAAATTTGCGATATTAACTATTAACATTTTTTTAAATATATTAAATACAAACAAAGAAAAATATGCCTAGAGGTGTTTATTTACACGATATTAAATGAATGTTTACGATCTTGTCTGTTTTTGTAATGAAGCAAAAAAGAAAGAAAAACATGCGTAGACGAAATGCGAAGAGAAAAAAAGCACATATAAACATTCTATTTTTCTCTCCCGACCATAAAAACGTTCTCTATTATAAACGAATATTTTGGAACACTTGCAGACGCTTACTACGTGACAACTCTACTGGACGTAACATATGTGTTCAGTTTAGCATTATACTTGCATTGTGAATTGGACGCCCACTAAAACTCGATAGTGTTGGAATTTTCAAAAAACAAGATAGTCTATGTTTTATTCAGAGGGTTAAGTCATATTATATTGCAATTCTCTAGTGTTACTTCATTGCAAACAGATCGATATCTATACTAATATATTTAATAAAACAAGTGGATTACACTGGGTCTTACGCAACCTCACAGACTTTTGTGTGGTACTATGCTAATCTTAGTAAATATCAAAATCGGACAGTTTTTTATTCCGACGACTGAGTAGGAACAAGAACTCAAGGACATACCATTAGCGTCTTCTCGGGGTAGGCGTCTTGTTGTCCATGTATATTCGATTATTGATGGGTGTCATTTATTCAGAAAAAGATACGTCAAGGTGCTAAAATGTGCATGCCTGTCTCCTCCCCAATTAGAAATAAATCGAAGTTGGTAGGCAGAGATAATTTAAGACTCTGGACATAAAATGATTCGTCACCCATCATTCCCCTTTCCACGTGTTCCGTGGCCCCCAAAGCCTGTCTACAATTCAAACCACGTCCCTGCCTACAAGCATATAACCTTTTACACCTTATTTCACTATCTCTTTCTTTCTCTCCACGACTCTGCGACTGGTTCTATATTGGCACCTTTTAGGAACTGCTCTGTAATTAATATTGACGTGAGTTTCGTCAAGGATTCCCAGGAAAGTTGGCAAAATGACAAAATCTATAAAAAAAAGAGAGAGGAGAACCTTCAAGCTGTGTCTATGGGTAACATAAGGTGCGGTCTTTAGGAGCATGTGAGTCATAAGGATCAGATGTAATTCACCATTGCTTAGGAACATAATGGCTGGGTTCTGAAGACGTGACGGATCGTGAAAATGCTTAAAGCATCGTGGTAACTAGGGAGGAGTGATATTCAAATTAGCCTACTCAACTGCATGTACAAACTTTTTACTAAAGTGGTCACCGACCGAATCACTGATACGCTAGATGAAACCAATCACGGGAACAGGCTGGCTTTAGAAGGAGTTATTCGACCATTAATTACCTACAGAGCTGAAACATGAAAACTAAACAAAAGATTGACTCTCAAACTAAAACTATGCAATGTACACGAGAAAGGATCATGCTTAAAGTCACATGGAAGGTCACAAGACAGCACAGTATATTAGAGAAAGAAAACAGGAGTCACAGATATCATAGAATTCATCAGAAAACTCAAATGGCAATGGGCAGGCCATGTTGCAAGAATGCCAGACAACCGCTGGACATCACGACTCACATCGTAGATCCGAGAGATCATATGCGAAATCGTGACTGGCAGTAAGATGGCCTGACGATTTAGACAGATTCAGGAGATGTTGGCGCAGCGGCACCCGCGATTGAGCGGTCTAGCGAATCTTGGTGAACGGACGTTGAAAGGCTAATGATGATAAACATATATTTTGTGAAGATATCTGACAATGGATAAGAGCGCAGAGGAAGTGGATTCATGACTTTCCTGAGGGACACGCACATACATACACGTATATACGAGATTTGTCCATAAAGAAACCGAACTTTTAAAACAGCGCGGCATGAAGACGTTTTAGTTTCGACTGAAATGTTATGTAGCCGTGACCTTGACCGTTTGTATTAAAAAAAAAATGCACCAAGCCACGTCGTTGAGTTTTTGAGCTACACGTGCGAGAGTGGACGCGTGTCTAGTGCGCTTGGAGAACGTATGGAGGATTCCTTCGTTGTTACGTTTAGTTAAAGGTGACAGACATGGATTTTTTCTAATCTTTACCTTTTATGTTTCAGTAGGTCAGTGGTTAGGGCATGCAAGAACTATCCATGATTTTTTATCGTGTGCATTCAGCTCTTTGGTCCGTTATTATCTACATCCAAGGCGTATTTGATTGAGAGAACAAATGATTGTTGTGTAAAAAATTCAGTTTTCAAATGTCGGTATTATGGCGTGTTTACGTTATGATGACGTCATGCACGAGGCAGCACGCAATTGAAATTCATCTTTGGACAAAATGTATTAATCAATTGCTAAATAGATTCAGAAATCCAGTATCTTGACTGAAGATCTCATTCAGCTTAATTAATCTGAAACGTTTTTCAACTAACATGATCTATTTTCTGTCTGAAATGTTTAGATGAGGGATTATCATTATGTATAAATGTTTTCGAGCTGCTGTCCTCATCTAGGTTCCTCTTTTGAATACAACGTTTCGGCATTTTTACCCTACGGCCTTCTACTCCATTTCTACTCGCGCCACAACAATAAAATCAAATCAGGTATTATATATCCCGAGGGCTCTTAGGTCGAAACCTAAGAGCCCTCGGGATATATATTCCCCAATTTTTAAAGATTGAAGAATAAACAATGCAAAAGGAAAAGCACACAAAATACACAACACTTGCAAAAATGACAAAAACAATATCACACCTAATAGATACATCTTATTACCAACCAATTCACAAACCACGACACTCGCCAACAACATAAAACACACAGACAATACATATTATCACACACACATGCAATACGATCAGAGAGCTCAAAATAGTTGAGCGTTCCAACGCACTCACTACACATCGAAAGAAATTAGGCCACGATTTTGACTTATGACACATAACAAAAACAAATGAAAATGTATAGAATCGACAATCATCTCTCAATGTAACACCATTGACCTGAATGTTTCAACGACCTGGATGTTTCAATATATTTCCACAATTGGCGAAACTCATTATCGAACAATATAGATTGACAATACAAAATATCTGCCCCAACGCTATACATCACAGACCCTCAAATCTCTAAAATAGCATTTCCAATTTCAACACACACACATACACACATACACACACACACACACGCACACACGCACACACCATCAAGTTAACTTACTTAGGCCCTTTAACACCTACCTGGATGTATAGACACCTGCCATAACCAGGGCCTTTCAAAAATTAACATACGATATGTGACACCACTCAAAATTAAAGACTTCGCCATCTAATATGAAATCTAATTAACCTTCAGACTTGTCATGTCAACAATATTTCTAATGTTTTCGGATAAAACTTGATCCAAAACTTGATCATATATATATAATTTAGATTTATTATGGGATCTGTTAGAGATCGACAGTCTGTTTCATTGCCGCATGCAATTTTTCAAGCAAATTAGGTGAAAAGCAAATAATCAAGTCATTTTATGAAAAATATTATTGTTTTGCACACGTCAACACCACACCCCAGCCCTCACACTTTTATTTTTTATTTTTACTTTTCATTTTTCTCTCATAATATTTATTATTTATCACTTTTATAGTTGCCATTATCTTTCTTTTTGCCAGCATTCACTAATTTTTAACATTTGGTTCAATAGATGGCTATTGTGTTCGTAAAATCTGTGTTTTGCGTGGGTGTATCTGTATACATTCGACTTCCTGTGTATTTCCGGTCGACGATTGTTTTAGCTTGCGTGCAAGATATTTACATCTCTATATAAATTAATGTAGTGTGTATGTAAGTCTGTATGTAAGATAGTATATCTAAGTCTATGTATAAATTGAAGTTGTGTGTATGTAAGACATGGGTCAAACGTATTTTCAATATAGTGGTCATTCTGGTATTAGTTTATATTTAAATATGTTAATATAATACATATTAAAAAAGGACTAAGTATTTTAAATAGACATTTGCAGAAGGTTTACGAATGTATATGCTAAGGAGAAAACTGATTTGATATGATAAAAGTAGCTTGTATGTGTTTAGTCTATATGTTGAATAGGTTTTTTTAATTTTTTAAAAATGTATGTGCACCTAAAATAAAATTCATAAAGAACCGAGACTATTGTTATGTTTTTTAATCATTGAAGCACATGTTAATATCTATTTATTTTGGTATTACATTTTGAAATTAATTCGCTTCTTTTATTAAGAAGTTTATCAGGCTCTTCACGATATATTAACTTTAATATATATTAATTATATATATATGTGTGTGTGTGTTTGTGTTTGTGTGTGTGTGTGTGTGTGTAGATCTCTCTCTCTCTCTCTCTCTCTCTCTCTATGGAAAAGAATGAGCGAGGGGGTGTGAGCAACAATATAGAGAAATAAGGTTCACTAATTTTCTTTTTATAATTTTCCTCAACATCTTTCCTCCCATACCATGTTGAGTGGATGCAAATTTTTGACTCTATTCCTCTAAATGTGATGATGATAGCAGCGTCTGCTAATAAAACCTCAGGACGATTGAACCTCGTATCTGTCCGGAAAGGTCACATGATAACGAGACGAGAGTGAACTAATGGTGGCTAATGGCGAGTCAATCATGATGAAATCGATCGGGCAGACGTCAGTTCTGTCCCTTTCCTCGTTACTTGACGCCGAATAGAAAATGGAACATTGCCTCTCCCTTGATACGACCATTGATCACTTGATATTCACTTGGGATGAACAGGAATTTTCACTCCTTTCCAATTCAATTACTATTTTCCTGTTGGTTTTATTTTTATTGGTCTAAAAGTTGGAATAAGTTGCCTTAGCCGAGGCCTGCTAAAGGCATCTTCGATCCGACCGTAATTCAGTTTTTATTACAGTAAATCTATGTGCATAGGATTTAGTGGTAACCAATGTTCCCTCTAAATTCTAGTAGTCAGTGTGCGCAAAAATCTTATGTTGTGCAATTTCTTTTGCCAGCGACAAAGTACGTGCGCATATAATCATTGAATTTGCTTTAAGGTGATTTTGGCCTAAATCTCATGGCTAATAACAATGTATTGGTATATTTTAATATAGTACAAGTATGATTGCCTTAGTAACAATTTTATTGTTTATTTTAAATTAGGTTGTTTGTTCCTTATTTCAAATTTTATATTGATGCAATTTCGAAATAAATTGCTAACAATCGATTCTCAGATTATTAAAGTTGCTGTAAATAGTTAATTCAAAACTCATTCAATACTACATTATTTTAGGTAACTAACCTTCTGCGTGCACATTGATTTCCTTTGTGCGCTTGTTACAAAATATGTGCGTGTGCACAATCCCACAGATTAGAGGGAAATACGATGGTAACTATGTTGGAGAGAGCAAATTCCGGAAAGTGGTTTCAGAGAGCACGACTCGTTTATGAAAGTCTACACTGAAATTAAAAATCCCATGGGACCAAACCATGCGGAAGATAATTTTCACCAAACTCCATAAAAAGTGTGTGATAGAATTTATAAAAAATGTGAATACCGCTAAGAGTTTGTGGCCTTATTTATTTCTGGTTGTCTGCTGAGTGATGGGATCTATAAATATTTACTGCCCAGCCTGTAATTCTCGTAAACGTTGTTAACAATTTTGAGTAACTGTCTCTCTCAGTGTATGTTTTGTGTAACACTTCCAGCAAGCAGCTGATGTATTTCCTATTGAATCTCATGTTCATTGAACTGATTTAACTTATTTCCTAAAGAGACTATAATGAAATAAGACAAAATACAGTATAAATAAATGGACACTACAGCATATCCCTTAGGTCCAACGCGTTTAAAATCCATATTAAATTATTTTAAGATAGCTTTTACCCGAACAGCTTCGATAGGCTTAATCATAAAATCACAGTTCACATCCAATGATTAAGTAAACTCATTAACTCCCTCCACTATTTATGAACTTTCAATCATCAATTTATCGATAGCTTTGGCGTGAAACAATGTTTAGAAAGCTAGTCTTTCATATCGTTATTACTGTAGTCCTCACTGGATGTGCTATAAATGTGCCCTTGTGTCGTACTAATCACTAGTGTATAAACGGCTTCTTCTGGATTACCAAGATAACCCCTCAGTAGGCCTGTGTGACAGATGAACGAAATAGTGTTATACAATGTTCGTTTATGTTGGACTTTTATTTTAAATTAGGTTGTAAATAGGTTTATCTAACAGAAGTTTGCTTACATTTATGGATGACTGGTGAGTGTTTGGCTGTTTTCATATTATAGTTAAAAACTATATAAGGTGGGATTGACTTATACAGCAACCACGCAATCTAAATTGTAAACTAAATATCTAGAGATCGACTTGTATTTCGGTATTTAGCTTACAAAATTACATAAAATGTTCTGAAAGCAGGAACCGGTATTTAGGTATTGTATTTCGGTTTGATTCTTCGTGTCTAAAAGTTCCAATCAAAATACTATTAATACCCTGTACATAAGCGACTACATATAACAAAGGTTTATGAAATCAATGGGTATAGAAAGGTACAAGAGGCCACCCGTTTAAGCAAGCAGAAACATCTGTATTAAATGTCGAAAACTGTATTTGTTTGATAAGACTTTCACGCAGTATAAGCGAAATAGATGAACTTATAGAATAAAGAATAGTAAGTAGCAATAACAAAAGAGTGTGCAGATACACTGAAGGAATTACACTCTTTTCCTGGATCCTTTTATTAGTGTCTATTGTTTAGTCAGTTTGGTTCTTGAAGCTATTGGAAATGATTTCGAACTTCAACATTTTCTTTTGATATACAGTGGATTCTGCTTAATAAGACCACATCGGGACCTAGGATTTGGGACCCAATAATCGGCTGGTCCAATTAACCGAACAGGGTGAACAGTTTTCTCTGAAAATATATTTATAGATAACACGGTATACTTTTGAGTGCTCGGTTATTTCACATCTAACTTAAGTTACGAGCTAAACATATTTGAAAGATAGTTGTTTTGAGAACTAAAAAATATATTTTTAGTAATTCTATCAGATGTTATTCAAAAATGTTAATTCGGTAGCATTGCTGGTTGGTCCAAATAAACGGCGCATTGGTCATAATAAATGAAGCAAATTAGCGATGATTATATACATTTGAATCGGTTCTCACAAAATTGATGCTATCCGCGGGTCCTAATAACCGATGGTCCCATTAAGCGGAATCCACTGTATAACATTAAAAAGACGGCATTAATAAAAGCAAGAGAGAATCACGTGAGATGAAAATCTAACAACGGATCCAAGCAAGCTTTAGCAACTTGAAATGAGCTGATGGTAAATATATCCAGTCGATAATTGGTAACTGGAGAAATGATTTTAGGCATTTTGGTTGCTGAAACCAGATAGCTGAAGCTCATTTCAAATTCTGTTTCTCAAGGCAGGCAGGCCTCCCTCTCTTGAAACTTAGATGCAACACATTCTTCCCATCCTGCATCTCTCTCCATCTGGCTCCGTGTTTGATTTGGCTACATTGAGAGAATGCTGATGAGGAGGATGGCCAGCCTATTAATGCTTGACGATCAGGATAAGTATGGCTGTAGGGACTGTTGTCTTACTAGTGGTAGTGGAATAAAACAAACAATGGCGATTGTTATGGTATGCGAAAATGTAGAGATTGCAGCATGGTTTTCATGAGACCGAGGGTTGTCTTAACGGTGCTATTGACAAATCTCATCAGGAAGTATTTGGTTGGGATGATAGTGGTCGTGAGGGTAATTAGCACTGATTATGGCAGTGGTGGCAGTTGTTGATGGGATTCGTAGTTGATAGTATGCGAATTATAATAATAATAATTGAGACAGTAAATTGGCAATTATGATAATGGAGCTCGTATTAATGCCAGAGATGGTTTTATGTCATGTAAATTCTTCTTATCAATAATACAATCATTGGAACAATGATGATTATGATTTTGCTGCTCATATAATATTTCATTTATAATATATACGAGGGCTGTCCATAAAGAAACCGAACTGTAAAAACAGCG
>VCCN01005109.1:1860934-1877156 GCA_006491835.1 Architeuthis dux | reverse complement strand
TATATATATATATATATATATATATATATATACGTACGTATGCGTGTGTGATTGTGTGTGTATGTATATGTATATACTGAAAATACTTACAATTATATAAACATAATGCAATTTTTGCCATTCTCTTTCTCTCGCCCTCCCACCTTTTCCCTCTCTTTGCACACACACACACACACACACACACACACCACGCACGTTGTTTACCGACATTTTAAAATATTTAATGTCTTTTTGCTTGTAAACTCTTATTCTTTGGTTTCATGAACTCCACATTTGGGAAATTCGATATCCTAAAAAGTTGTTTTGAAAATAAATACAAACATAAATAACTGAGAGAAATATGAGACTTTTAAATCTTTACCCTTTTTCACTAGTTTGCATATATATGCGCATATATTCGCTGCTCATTTGTAAGCAAGCTATGGTGTATCACATTCTCTTCTTCCACTGAACGCTCAACATCATATTCCAGAAATAATGCATTGGCTTTTTAACCGCATTTAACCATTTCGTAGATCATCGGTCATTATATCAGAGCATTTCTCTTTAAAATGATGATATGCAAAAAAACAAATGTTAACCATGAATGCTGCAAACCTCCACGCATCCGCTTTTTGTTACTCGTTTAATTCAAAATGAGTATATCTATCAAGCTTTTCTCTCTTTTCTGCCACACTTGAGTAATTTAATATTAACATTTGTTTTTGTTTCGTGTGTTTGGACCATTTTTCACCACAAACTTCATATTTTTGTTTTAGCAGATTTCTCTTCTGAATTTCTGTTTTGAAATTTTCACTGGCAAAATCTTTAAACCAAAACCTTCGTTCTAATTCATTAGCAGCATTCTACACACATGCGGAATTTATATTCCTCGATACCATACTGCACTGGTCGACTTACTTGATCACAAAATGCACATTTCTGACATTCTAATATATCAATTTTATTTCTGTTTGTGCATCAAAGTTCTTCTCTCACTATGAGTTTCATTGATATGTCATTTTGCAAAAGAAATTGACACCGTCCATCAGATATCTTTCTTTAGGTATCAAATGGGAAATCTTGCAATTGCTTTGTCGAGAAGTAAGCAAAGAAAATGCTTTCAACTTTGGACATAAAGGAAAAAATCTGATCTTTGTTGAAAACAATTTTGCTAAATTGTAAAAAGCTTTTTTTATGAATAGTGAGAACTCGAAATTCCTCTATTGACTTGACCTTGCCTCTGCTATGAAATCGGAGATATTCACGTTTTGTTGCCAAACGATGCTGTTCGTGAATACAGTGGAGAGAAATCGCTGAAAGTGATCTTTCAGCAAAGACACAATGGAGGCAAAACATGTTTGTCAGACAGTCATCTTTCACTTGTAACCATCAGGAAATTGTCGATTCGCCTGGAAAGAACAGTCTAAAAACTGGTAGAAGTAAGTTAGGAAAGTGAGAGAGAGGGACAGAGAGAGAGAGAGAGAGAGAGAGAGAGAGAGAGAGAGAGAATGATAGAACGAAAGAAAGAATGAAAGAAAGAATATTGAAACATAAAGAGGGAGATAAAGTGAAGAAAGAAAAAGGAAACAAAAATGATAGAAAGAATGGAAGAAACATGAAACAAAGTGGTAGCAATATACAAAAAATGAGAGATAAAATAAAGAAGGCAACAGATGATAAAATTGATATGGGCAAAGAAACAGACAAAGAAAGAAAAATGGAAATGAACAAACGGTAATAGAGGGGGAAAAGACTCACAACAAGTAACAAAAGGAAAATAACGAAATAAAGAAAGAGCGAATAGATTGATTGATTAATCGATTGATTTGTTTAGCGGCACATCAACCCTTGATGGGTTATTTAATGCCGAAATCAGCTTAAAATACCGAAAGTCGGAGTTTTTTTTTCCTTGCGACTTTGGTGAAAGAACAGATGGCCCCTGTTTGGGGTGTGTGTGTGGGGTGGGGGTGTCTTACCCCTCTGTAGGGGATGCAGTCGGCGAATTCTAGGCCCCAGACGGTCGGAGAGCGAATAGAGAGCTGAAAAAATAAAAGTATAGAAAACTGAGGAAGAAAACCCATGAAAGAGAAAGTAAGCAAAGAAGAAAGAATCTTTGCGAAAATAGATTTTTCAAATTGACTGTAATGGTCTGGTCATGTTGCAAGAATGTCAGACAACCGATGGACATCCTGACTCACAAATTGGATCCCCAGAGATCAGATGCGAAACTGTGGTAGGCAGAAAATAAGATGACGTGACGATCTAGACAGTTCATAAATCTTGGGGAAGATCTATGTCCAACGACGGACGCTAAAAGGCTGCTGCTGATGATGATGATGAAGGAAGACCTTAAAAAAGAACGAATGAAATAGTGAGATTGAAAAGAAGAGAGGAAACGAAGGAGAACAATACACGATAGAATAAAAGAAGGTATGAAATATATAAAATGAAAGAGAAAAGACGGAGCAAACACACAAGAAAGAAATCAAGCAAGGGAGAAAGGCGAAAGACAGAGATCTGACAGAAAAGTAATCGAAAATGCATAGCAGTTAATAGCAAATCTACAAATCTACTTATATAATACGTATGTGTCTATATTTATGTCTGTAACATTTGTCAAAGGAGATAACTATTAAATGCTAATTATAGAGTAGTCTCCCTTACTTATTTTTGTTTTGCAAATGCATGAACAGTCCGGGTTCATTTTGGTTGAACATAAACAAGAAAATGAAGAGCATCATAATGTTATTTTCTTTTTTTTTTTAGTGTAGTGCAATTGCAAAATTATTTTAATACCGCCATCATTTTTGACGGCATGGGTAAATTAGTTATGATATAAAACACAAAAAAGTTTTGGCTATAATTAACGCACTACTGACAGAAATTTCCTTGAATTCTTGGTAAATCGTTTACCCTGAACACTGCCATCCTAAACATCTACTCTTAATTCCACTCATTTGAATGTCCATCTCACGTTTTACCATAGCCACTATGGTTATCGTCATCACCATTGGCCAAATGGCCGACCGACTTAAATGTCCCCATGATTTTCTTGGACGTTTTAACATGAAGAGATAACACGGTCGTCTCAAAATTACAGCCAAACTCTTTGCTACAGTCGTTAAGATCTCTTAGGACCAACATGCGCCTACGCTTATTCATTCGTTCTTTCATTCGCTTTTTCATTCACGCCGGTTTCCAAGGCATCAATGCGTACTTCCAATGAATGGTATTTAAGGGCGTACGTCTACGTCGATCGCGATTTTCAAGTGGAGGACATTGGGTTCGCAAGGTAATAGGCAAAACTGAAAAGGTGAGAGTGAAAGGTTGGAAATGAGTTTGGCGCTGGGGTTAGCAGTGACACTGAAAGATTCGATAGGCGAAGTATACAAAAAAAGGAGCAAAATGAAAAGCAAGGAAGGATTTATGTTCGTAGCAGCGTGTCAGGATTTCGGCTTTTATGGCTGTGAGTGCTCAGGCCAAGGAACATTCATGGAGGCCTAGAAGCGGAAATTGTTTCAAAGGCTAGGGGAATGAAGGGAAAAGGTAAAAAGGAAATACAGGAGAACAAGTAGTCGAAGAATAAGAACATAAATCGACAACAAAAATCAAGAAGAAAATGTAGACTTCGAAAGTTGTATAGAGAAGATAAAAGAAAACAAGCAACAAAACAAAAATAAAGAAAGGCTTAATGTCATTGGCCACTTCAAGGAAACGAAAAAAACCTCAGGGTTCAAGAACAAAAACATAAAATGACTTATATTGATCTTGAATGGACAACAGAAAACTGTGGAAAGAAGAGGAACATTTGGAAGAATAATAATAATAAGAAGAAGAATCGTGGAGAGTACAGGTACCATTAAAGAAATGAAATCTTTGTATATTTTGTGATGGCAATGAGGAAAAATAAGGCCGAGTTAATGAAGATGAAAACAAAAAAGAAGTGAAAGGATTACAGGTATTCCCTGCTTTTCGAAAGATCGTTTACGCTACTTTTTCGCTTATCGTCGGCGTTGATCGTGTTGCTTGTTTCTATCAGTTTCAAAATTATTTTTGTTTTTTTCTATATATTTTCTGTTCAATCCAGCAATTCTTTTCATTTTGTGGATTCCTTCTGACTTCACTTTTCATCTCCATAACTTCTCTGTCCGATCAAGAGAATAGCTTTCATAAAATAAGCCAACAGTTGCAGGAGGACGTTGGCTATTAAGGATGAACTTGCCGAATATCGACGCTCAAGTCTGTTATCTGAGACCCACGTTTATCTGATGTATTATATCTGAACATTATGAGATGTGAAGTGAATTAACACTAGAACCACGAACTATTACCTGTGATCCTAGCACAAGGATAGAATTATTCTCTCGGGAGTTTGAAATCACCTACACAGAACTAACAACTCCGAGCGCCTATTAACACCTCATGGTTCATTATGGGAAAGGCCGGTGTATGCTACACAAATTCCTCTTACAACGTAAACTTTTAAATAACTTCGAGTTCGACACTGAAAACACGACAAACCTCTGTGCCATTGAACTTACTTGGTCAAGAGATATACAAATCTCTGTAAGCATATAGGATGGGAAATATTCGACCAGCAATCATCTATTTTGACCAGAAGACTTGAGTGCACGTGATGTTGTAAATTATTTTATGTCAAATCTTTGGTGCTTGCTCTTCAGATAAAGTTACGTCAAGTCTCACAAGAGAAAAGAGTTATTAAAATCAGTAACAAACAGAAACATAATTTGGAGGAGAAATACTTGAGACAAGTGGGAACAAAAAAATGGAGTGGAAATATTAATGATTGTAGTGAATAATAGTTTCCAAGCACTTGTCAGCGTACGAGAAACTACAGCTACTTTCCGGAAAACCGCAACTTTAAATGAAACAACTTTAAGTGAAACCGATTTTACCATAGACACACTATCTATAAATAGGGGTTATTTAATTTATTGTAAAGTGAGAATTTTGCGACGAACATATGTCGCGTCAGAAAAATCACTTAATTCGCAATTCCACCTACAATATGTTATATTATCGTGTATTTATATATCTTTCTTTCCTCAACGACGGAATAACGAAACGACGTCGAATGGAACGACGTTAAAGGGGGAGTTGGTGTATTCTCTGAGTTGAATCTGTGTTAATGGATGCCGTCAAACTTGACTTGTGGTGGCAAAAAATGAGGAAGATTTTGAGAGCATTAAGAATAAAAACAAACAAAACAAAAGGTGTCTGCAGAAGAGGAAATGGTGCTGACGATGAGAATGAGGACTGGAGAAATGTTTTGAAAGAAACGGAAGGAAAGAAAAAGGGGAAAGGACAAAGAAAGAAAAGATGAAAAACTTGGAAGACATAATTATATTGAGAAAAGAAACTGTAACATTTTGAACGATGAAGAATGCAATAAAGGGATGGATACGCGGTGAGAATTAGTAAAGATTCGAAGAAATAATTCTTTGCTACCCACACTGAAAAGCAGGGACGAGAAAATATCGTTTACACAGCATGCAAGTATCCGAAACATCACGCAATAAAACATGACATACCATATTTGCTGGCATATACGACGCAGATTTAAAAAAAAAAACATTTGCTAATATTACAATGCATCCGATGAGCTGGTATTATGGCTAGAGAGGCGTCTATGGAAGTTCAAAACATCTATGGGGCTTTGATAAGTTGCAGCGAGCGCTAGTTCTCCAAATACCACTTTAAAACATGCATATTATATGCCAGCAAATACGGTAACTTATTGTTGAAAAAGTAGATTCATAATAATATGATAGTTTTTCTTTCGATGTCAGATATCTGCACATCATCCATACAACCCTAAAAACTCTTCAAAGGCGCTAATTCGTTCTAATCGCTTAATCTCGAGTTGATGATCTTTTAAAAGTCGTTTCAGCCTCCTTTTCTCACATTTATTAACCTTAAACCACCTTTATCCTTTTGTTCATCTTGCCGATACTCTCTTACTCATTTTACTTTCCCTTTATCCTCTTCTGCTTATTTTCTTCATGTCATTCTTCATTGATTCTCGTCCTTTTTTCTGTGATTCCTCGTTTTAATTAGGTTTAAAAGTGACGATTTAGTAATTAACATCTGTATAATAATATCACCACCATTGCTACTAGTATTACAACTACTAATCATGATGTTAATAACAGCACAATCATTAGCAATTAGAGTACTGGGAGAATTGAGATTAGGGATTGTATTGTGGCCGGCATAATTGAAGAAGATTTTCAAAGCGGGAAACGCTGTGCACCAGGAAGGCAGACGCAACACAATCATCCTAATCGGATTCTTATCCTACTTGGTCCTGTACCGTACTTAGTAAAGTTTAGTGAATATCAAGAAGAAAGGTCATTTTTGGAATAATTTTGATTACTATATCTTCGTCTTCATTTGTAGTTGTTGTTTTTATCACAACTCAACTCGGGCCGTCAATCTACAGCAACTAGCAAACAGCGTGGATAGGAAATAAAGAATAAGCTCCCGGTGAGATTCGAACTCACGTTCCTTTTGCCAGAAGGAAGTCTGGTTAACACCCAGCTGCTTTACCACTTAGCAAGATGGATGTGAGTTCAAATCTCACCGGGAGCTTATACTTTATTTCCGATCCGCGCCGTTTGGTCGATGCCGTAGTTTGATGACCCTATTTGAGTTGTGATAAAAACAACTAAAGAATTCAGATTACGATAAATAGTAATCAAAATCAATAGAATGTGTACTTCATCTAATAATTTAAAAAAATGAATAATAAAATATAGGTCAATATCTTTTTTAATTTTATCAATCGGTCTGGTAACATTTAAAAGAAAAAATCAACTATTTCTTCGAAGTATGTATAAGCAAGAACTAAGACCATAAGTTTCGTCAGTTAAACGTCAATACTGATTTTGTGTTAAGGCAACCAAGTCTGAAAGAGCTTCTAATTTCTATCCGTTGTCATTGAGATAAATATAACTTTTATATGTCAGGGGTCTCGGAGAGTAAATGTTAAAGATTTTTGTGGAGTGATAAGTCCACAATTTTTGCTGGATGCTTATTGGCATCAACGTAGTAATTACAAATAGCATATGTTTTTCTTTTCTTTTCAAATAGGATCCCTGTATATGTTTATTGGGCTTAATTTTGTCTGGAATAAGATCAAATGGGATCGCTGCGTCTAACAGAATTAGAACGAATATGCACATATATTCAAACCAGTTTGTTTACACACGCACGCACACATACACACACATACATATATAGATATCTATTATATTGTTATATGAAAGAGTTGCCAATGGACTATTGGGTTATTTTGCTCAAATTCCATAAGGGTCCCTTCAATACCAGGCAATAAAAACAGATGCTGTGCCTGTTCAAATAGTTATGAGCAATAATGTGTATATAAATAAATTATCATTTATATATGAGTTCAATTTTTCAATCTTCTTGATCAATTCTGGACAAGATTTTAGAACGATAGAAACAAAAACTTGCTTTTTTTATTTAACAAATTATTTCTATTAAACAAAACATTTTCAAGAAATTTGCATTCTAACCACAAAACATGCCTGAATTCATGCTTTGTTATGTTGATAGCGAGAAAATTGGTACTTCTAGCGTAACGTTCCTGTTTTTAACTCTCAAAGCAATGCGATTAGAAGCAAAATGGCTTTTCGTTCAAATACTTATGACAGGTACTATATATATATATATATGTGTGTGTGTGTGTGTGTGTGCGTGCGTGTGTTTGTGTGTGTGTGCGTGTGCGTGCGTGCATGCATGCGTGTGTGTGTGCGTTTGCATGTGTGTAAATGAAAAATCGAATGATGAAACTGGCTATATGCGCATGCGCTCGCAACAATAGACAGAAACATAACTGCGCATGTGCATACGGCTGCTCACACGTTTAGGCAACATCAATGCCTCATTTTTTCACTTTACTTTTTCATTCATTTCAATTTCTTCTTTCAAATGTTCTTCCTTTATTAATGTTTTCAATTAGCGATTAAATTTGCCAACTATTTTTCTTGTCACCCTGTCAACATAAATCTGTTTCATTTTCAATTTTGTCTCGATAACCTTGTGCTCATCGCCATTCAAATCCCTAACCACAATTGTCACTCCTTTTTTGTTTGACATTTCGTTTTGATACTTGTACGTTTTCTTTTCATTTCGCGTGTGTTTCTTCTTTATATTTGTGCTATGTTTTTCTCGGCTAATGGCGAACAAAAACAGTTTTTAAAATTACTGCTCAAACAGCGTTTTTCATGTTGATGTATTCATCTTTCTCATTTTTTCTCGTTCTTGTTCTTCTTGTTCTTGTTCTTCTATGGTTCTCCAATTTCCTTTTTTTCCTTTTCTTGTATTTCTTCTTTTTCAAGTTTGGTTCTTATTTCAGTCCTTGTTCCTTGTCTTTCGCCTTTTTCCTTCTTTCCTCTTCTTCTTCTTCTTCTTCTTCTTCTTCTTCTTCTTCTTCTTCTTCTTCTTCTTCTTCTTCTTCTTCGTCTTTTCATTTTTCTTCTCTCATCTTCATTTCTCCTGCGTTTCCCCAGTTTCCTTCTTCTCATTGCACTTTTTATAATAAGGAAAATCTCTTCCACTTCACTGACAGGTTCAATGAGTCGCAAGACTCGACACTCAACAACGATTAACCCTGTCATCTGATTTGTTTCCTTGTCCGGCATTGATTTGTTTGTTTGTTATTTATTTGTTTATTTTCCAATGCAACGTATTAATGCGTTCAATCTGAAGCCTTGCCCCCACCCCCGCCAATTTTCCAGATTCCGTCATGTTTATCTCCATTTATTTTCTATTTCTATTTCCCCGTCTTTTGCAATGAATGGGAATTTTTGCCTTTCGTCACTTATATAGAGTTGCATTCTTTTCTCCAATCCGGCTAGGCCCCTATTTTCGCAGGCGTACAGCAGGTGAAAGGAAAACGTGCTGATCACTTGAGCAGAAATCGCCTTTTGAGTCCTAGTTTCAAATAGGTTTTCGTGGGAATTTCCCCCAAAAGAAAAGTAGCAAAATATCTAAAAGCTATGTGACATAATCTGCACAAAATCTCAGGTTTATTGTATGAATGTATCCATCAATGTAGAGATTCGCCAAGAAAATATTGGTTGGCACAAGGCCCAAATAATGAGGCATCAAGAAATGATCGGAGTAGCGAAGTAACTGAACTGAACGGCCGTTGATCTGTGTTTGTACTTATCAATCAAACTATTTAAATATAAATATATTATGATAGGTTCGGGAAACAACAACTAATTAACAGGCTATTTCATTACATATTCACATATGCAGAGTGTCCCAAAAGTAACGCCCGATTGGTCCAAAAATAGATCTATTGAAGCAACAAATAAACTACAGATCTAATAAGTATAGACACATGCAATGCATAACAAGTAAGGTTTAATGTGAATGCCGTCCATTTCGATGGATTTATTCAGTCGGCAAACTACTGGTTTCTTTGGCGTCAAATCGGGCGTTACTTTTGGGAAACTATTTCTCCCCATAATCGATTAGCGCTGCACGCTCTTCCAAAATCAAACAATTGATATATTGTGAACTTGTAAAATATGCAACATCTCACTGGATATATATATCACCGAGGAAAAGTTAAATCATTTTAATGATAAAACTTCAAGCACACAATGTCTACGTTGGGAGATTGTTGAGATTGAAAAATTCATTGACTGTTGAAATAAGATTCAGAATGTTGACGATTGGATCGCCCCAAGACGCAAATTATTATTTTATTTTTCAAAGAGCAAAATCTCTTTTTATTTTTCATCAAAATAACGCGTATTTAGAAACAGTCGCCTGCAGAAATGGATCTTGAAATAATTTTCTCTTGAAATTTTAGGAAAAACTTTGATCAAATTATCATGTAGGATTCTTTGAATTTGTAATTACAAAAGTCATCTCTTTGGTGCTCAACAGATTTTCTTCTCCTTCATCAAAGTTCTTTTGTAATTTATAACCTATCCTGGGGCAACGGCTAAATTGCGTCCATTACTTCAGGTTTATAACCATCAAGCTATTGCTAGGGGCATTCTTCTTGTTCTTGTTTAGTTCTTTTTCTTGTTCTTGTTCTTGCTTTTTCCCTTTGTAATGTTGTTTTCCATCACAATAAATACTACACAATCTCCAGCTTGATTAAAAAAAGTTAGAATAACAAACAAGAAAGAATGAAAGAAAAAAGCATTAAAACGGAAAATACAGCGGAAAGAGCGGAAACCATCAAAAGTGAAGTGGGTAAAGGAATGAAGGACAAATAAAAGTATCATATCGACTAGCGATCAATTTATGGTACTTAACTTTTGAAAGTGACATATATAATTACCTAAGTATGTAATTACCTACAATGTAGCGAAAAATCTTCAATGGAAGATTCTAAACAACCTCGTAAAGAATTCAAATCGTCCATTGTTTTAAAAGCGCTGAAATCTGAACATGATGCAAAGAGCAATTCAATAGAAATGATATAGTCTACTTAACAGCGACAATACAGTGCATTATATCAGATGTTTGCATTGCTTAAGCAATGCACGATGCTGAATATTTCTACGCATTCAAATATGAGTGTCAAATAAATAGTTCGGAATAAATGTAATAATTGATATCCTTACTTCCTAATACAACTACATACTCTTGTATGTATGCATGTGTACACACACACATACAAACAAACAAACAAACACACACACACACACACACACACATATATATATATATATATATATATATATATATATATATATTCAGAGCGACCATATTGCTGATGCCTTACCGTAGCAAAACAGGAAGACACAGTGAGGAAACACGTTTTTTGACGTAGGGAACTCGGTGAACTATTGGGTGGGAAAGAAATCGTGCTGTGATTACAAGTGATTTCTATTATTTAATTAACCTTCTTGTTTTTTGTTGTTTTTTTTTCTCGTAGAAACCATATGAGTCATTTCTACTTCCAGATTTGATCTTTCAAGCTCAATGGGTGATATTTCCAATTAATTAACATTACTTTCTCTAAAGGTAACGACATATTTTACTTACATTGAAAACTCAAGTCAGCGATCATTATTTCATTCTTCTACTTAGAGAATAAACATCGCTGACTTGAGATCTTAATGTCACAGTGATTTCATGATGACTTAATTTACACAAATACTCCCTTAATACACTAATTTGATGATATCACATTTTGAAAATGCAACTTTAGAATATTTATTCTTGTTCTCACCCTTGAAAATTCGCTTGGGATTTACATTTTAGAACTCTTGTGATTATCAATGAAAACTTGTCTTTTACACCTATTAACATTTCCAGAGTATCATCATCCACCATGAGGACCGATGCAACTGAAGCGATCTTGAAATTATTAAAATACTCTCAATTAGCCCGGTAGTAAGGCTCATGCACTTTATCATTAAATGTCATCAATTAAAGCGAAAAAGTTAATTTCTTGCCAAGATTATATATTTAAAAATCCCCGGTTTCAATACTGTTGTCTATGCCAATTGAGCTGCTGTTTATAAATATTTCAAAGACTTGATATGAGATTATATGACTAACAGGAAGGCTAGGTTTGGAATTTTAGGAATTCTTTGCCGCTGATCTACAATTACTTACTCATTCATGGTTTTATATCAGGCATTGTTGAACCTGAACAATGCTACGTCGACAATTTGATCTCTGCCTAGATTCCAATGTCCTGTCTAAAAAGATACAGGAAAGGAAAGCAGATAGAAATGTATAAATATATATGCAGCTTATTTTACTCTAACGAAATAATATTTGCCCTCATAATGGAATAATCTGACCGATAACCATCCTTAATGTACCTCCTGGGTAGCTTATAGAAGAGTAAGAAAAGCAACAACGTAATCAATTGTGATGGATCACGTACTGGGATTGGTTGAAGGCAATTTATACAACGTCAATTCTTCTTCCCTTTCACGTTGCGCAGAGAGGCAATAAAATGAATATGGAAGCACTTCAAGGCCAAAACAACAATTTTGAAGGCTCGTCAGGATTTTCGAGAAGATGCTTCCTTGTCAAAAGAACAATGTCGTGTAAAGATTGTGGATCACCTTACCTGACTCTAGGAAAGACAATCAAATGATATTGTGCATGGTTTGCGCACATGACAGCGAATGCATTAGATGTGATTTGAAGGAAGGAGCAAGGAGGGATTATAGTTACGGGTAGCAGACCATCGTTTTCAGAACGATATCATACAAACAAACCAAAAATGCACACGTTGGATACTTTAATACAATACCAGTCTCCTTTTGTTCATTCGTACATTGAAGGTAAAAAGTTGAAATAAGTGAAGAATTACATTATAATTTCAAAAAGTCATAATTATTTTTCCTGTGTCAAAACAAGCACAACGATGGGAAATGTTAGTAATTATTTTCTGAATCAATGCAAAACGTGTAAGCAAAAAAAGAAAAGTATATTAAAAAAGAAAAGTAAATCTTCCTTCAGTGATTTAAATGACAAGTGTAAGAGGTGTTCCGTAAAACTTCCGAGAATTTCAATAGATTGTTTAAGCTGTTTATCTGTCAAGATACCCAGAGTTTCCCGTATTTCTCGAAATCATTCCACTGGAAAAGAAAGAACTTCATTTTCTATCTGTTTTCTTTCTTTGTTTTTAGTTCCCTACACCTTTGGGTAGCACCTTGTTTAGTACATGTGTCGATCTTTACAAGCTGTGTTCTTGTTTCGATTAGAATCAAAAGTAGTAAGCTCAGTAAACAATACATAACGGAAGAATTCCAGAGACAGTACCGACCGTAAAGTTGAATATAAAGATGAATATAATAGTCTGATAGTCCGAAAATAGGTGGAGTAATAATTTCGGATTATTTCTGAAAATCGCTGGTCAATTATCTTTCTCTAAAAAAATAAATTGTCCACAAAAAATCTTGTGTCTTTTGGTCTTTGTTAAATCCGCTAAAGAATTTCGGATTATTTTATAGATAAATCGTTTGAGATTATAAAAAAGACCGATAGAATTATAATGGAAATGGTGGATTGGTAGATATATATTTTCTTTTCAGATAAAAATGGAAGTTTAATGTAGGATTATCATATCGGAATTAGTCATTTTTTGTTTCTTTAAACACAAAACCATAGTCTTCAAATGGACGTCACTTTTCGAGTCAGCAAGAAATCAATAATCGATAATCAATCAGGATTATTGTATTACGAGTAATTTCAATGGCCGACAGTGTCCTAAGCTCCGAATGAACACCAATTCATTTATTTTATTTTTTTCAGCAGGATAATTTTATTAGTTCCATCTGTTTAGTATAGAAAAGAAACAAAAAGTTAGAAGGGAAGAGATAACCAAAGGATAAAGAAACACGTACACGCGCACGAACACACACACACACACACACACACACACACACACACACACATATATATATATATATATATATTTATACAGGTTCCCCCGCTACCCAAAACTGCTCGTAAGCCGAAATAGCGCAAAGCGAAAGAGCAATTATCATAAATCTATATATGAACAATTTCGAGAGTTCCCAGACCCCAAAGAATGATGACGATGGTATATTAGAGAGAGGTGTCAATTTTCCGGGTGGGGACATACAGGAGACTAAAGTGTAGGAGAGCGAGAGAAAGACGTTTCGCTCTGTCTCTACAACGGTTAACTGCAAAACAAATGTTGAACGCTATTCTTGCATTTTGCCTTTTTCCGTGGAAGGGAAAATGTGGCATGAAACGGGGGATAGCTAAAATCAGCATTCGAAATCTTGGCTTTTACCTTGACTCGACCGTCGAACAGCTACTCGAGTATAGCCCCATTTATTTACTTTATATAAGCGAAACTTGTATATCGATTATATGTTTTAATGTGAATGCGTGTGCAGTGTCCACTCTAAATTTTATTTGTGTTGGTTTTACTTTTGATTAATTCTCAAAAATAAATGGGAATGCGTCCATCGTATTAATAATTTCATCCACACTATTAGCATTAATGGGAATGTGAATGCCAATGTTGTTCATGATTCTGCATTATATTTCTTTATTAAAACAAAATCAACAAAAGGTTCATACATTCCGTACATTATTCTAATTATTGTTTTCCTCTTTGCTGTTTTTAACGCAAAACTTAGGGCGATATATTCTTCAGGCTTATTCAAGTGTATGTTGTCTTTGATCTTTAGAATTTGCATCCTAATTTCTCAATTCTTCTTCTTTCTCAATTCTTCAACCCAAACGACACAGCCCGACATAGTCACTGGTCTTAGTATTAAGGTCGCGTTTAAACATAATAATCAGCCAGATTTGAAGAGCGTAGTTTACTGAAATGTTTATGAGTTCACCACAGTGCCATATACTATTCTGTCCCTTTTTCTTAAAAAAAGATCATGTCTGTAAGCTAAGTTCATGTGCGCGCCATTGTGAGTGTGCGTGCCTGCGTATGCGTGTGTGTATGTGTGTGTGGCGGGGTGTTTTGTCTTGCAAGACATATTTAGAGGTTTTGCAAAGGAATGGTCAAGTCACGTGACGTCGACCCGGTTTTAAAATTGTTTACTCGTATTGAAGCTACTGCGCCTTCAGCATCTCGTGAGAAGCCAGTCGGTCTGATTCTTTTCTTTTTCCCTGTTTTATTTCTGTCTCGGAATCATTGCAATGAAACTTCCAAGACATAAAAGCTACAAAGATATTAAATTTAATTAATAGCTTCCTCACTCGTCTTTTTTACTGTTTTTTCTTTTCGATCCTTTTTTGTCTGTGTTGTTGTTTTTTAAAACTTTCCTGTCGTTGTCGTCGACTTCTTCTTCTTCTTCTTCTTCTTCTTCTTCTTCTTCTTCTTCTTCTTCTTCTTCTTCTTCTTCTTCTTCTTCTTCTTCTTCTTCTTCTTCTTCTCCCCCATTACTTTCTCCCATCTTTTACGTTTCAAATCCCCGCTTCCCTTTCTTCTTGTGATACCAACCCAACATCCGCTTTCCTCTTCCTCTCCCTCCTCCCGTTTTTCTTGACTTTCTTCTCTTATTTTCCTTTGCCAACGAAGTTGGAAGAGGTATGTGTATTCAATCGTGTCTGTCTGTCGGTTTGTCCACACACATATCTCCAAAAGATCTTGTGGAAGGGTGGACCATGAAATACAAAATAAATGATTCAGGAATTTGTTTTTGATTGAGAGATATTTTTATTATTCTGCAGAGCAGTCCATGAAAAAATGCTCAATGGATTTCAATGTCATTTTGTTGAAAGTTGGCCATAGGCTACAGACAAATTAATAACATTATGGGGAAGATCCAGGATCTTTTACAATTACCTCCCTGCATCGTAGCTATATATGAACTGATTTTTATTCAGTTATTAGCGACACTAGGTATGCGCTTTGTTAGTGCTTTCTTGTTGTTTTGTCTATTTTCCTGGCATTAATTCAAACTATGGGTAAAATAACAGGACTGATTTGGCTATCTAGCTTTGGGAAGGCAACCAGTCTAGGAGAAGGACAACCCTGATTTCAAACCAGGGAATGGAACCCCCTTAAAGCGGTTTGACGCCCAATTTGACGTCCTTCCATCAGCTCCCGCAACCAATCTGATGCCAGACATACCACGCTCTGCATTGTTCTGGACCAAATCAGCAATGCTGAGAGAGTGATTCTGACGACTGGGTATCATAGGATCTCCATACGCTTCGCCCAGGCATGCGCCCTGGAGGGGACACTCCAGTGTCGTTCCATTGTCTGTAGAGACAAAACGGAGGTCATTCATTTCAAACTGATTCAATTGCAGTTCAAAATGTCGGTTTCGGCACTATGGTTTTCGAATCCGAAACGAAATAGGATGACGTAAATACGATTGCCTTGAATAAAATATGCCATATGCATGTGTTGGCGTTTTCCAATGGGTGCGTCTCTTTTGATACTGATTAGACAACAGAATTAACGCATACACATCAGAAAAGAAGGAAGTACAGTCAGTCTGTATGAATCTAAGTAAATGATATTGCGTTTTGGATTTTCAGCTTTATTGCTGCTAAGCCAAATTTTACAACAAATAGGCACATTTTTTTTACTGATCAAGTAATTCATTTGTTTGAAAATTCTACAATATCCCCAAAAGACAATATACTTATATACTAATGCTATATGTAGATAGATAGGAAACACCCACAGACGCGCGCGTGCGCGCACCCCCCCATATATATATATATATATAGTGAACGAATATTTTATTGGTTC
>VCCN01005109.1:1809912-1821593 GCA_006491835.1 Architeuthis dux | reverse complement strand
GTGTGTGTGTGTGTGTGTGTGTACGTGCGTGCGCGTGTGTGGATAGATAGATAGAATTCAGACCAACTTATAAATCCTTAGTTCTTATTTTAAATTATAACCCCTTTATTTCGCTTCTACAAGCGCGCTCAAGTGGTGCGACTATAACGAGAAAAGGCGAGGGCATTTGTTGTGAGGATTTTTGTTTTTGTCTGTAATAGTGATGACTCGACACTAGCCATTAGCTAAGCCCTGCTGAACGCTGCAACTACCCTTCCGAACCACCCAACAACCAGGAAAATAATTGGCATCCCTATTCCCACCTGGAAAACTTTACTTGCCCAACCTTTTCCTCGGCTAGTCAGAAAAACAGACGCCATATTTGGAGAATTGGTTGCGCAATAAGCTCCGAAAAAAAGAGACCAAGCTTTACTCATGCCTTGCAAAAAATTACTCTTAGTTAAATATATGTAACTTTTCAGATTTGGGGGTAAATAAAATACATGTGGACTTGATGAAATATGTTTGTAGGTTTATACGTTTTGTCTTTAATTTTGATTGATTTGTTTAGCGGCATATCAACCCTTGATGGGTCATTTAATGCCGAAATCAAATATAGAGTCTTGCGACTTTGGTGAAAGGTTACTTTTCCTTAACTAGAGTCTTGCTACTTTGATGAAAAACACAGGTGGCCCTTGTTTTGTTTTTTTGGGGGCGGGGTCTTACCCCTCTGCAAGGGATGCAGTCGGCGTATTCTATGCCCCAGCCGACAAGGCGGTATAATTTTGAGAAGAGTCATTAACATTTAAAGAGTTTTCCGGACACTCGAACTCATTCTTCTCGTTATTTTTGTTGTTTACACACGTTTCGATCGATCCATTCTACGACCTTCCTAAATCTTTTCTAACGGTAGCAAACAGAATTGTGTTCTGTTTGCTACCGTTTCTGAACTTTTTTCCAATTCACATTTTTCTTTCTACCGTACATATTTATGTATGAGTCGACCTCGTGAATATTGACCGAAGATTTTGTTAATTTATGTATATCCCGCGTATAAGTCGACCACAGGTTTACAAGATTGCCCCCAAATTGAGGCAAACGAAACAACACATTTCTTGCTTATATGATACGTTTCTTTAGAGGTGCGGAATGGCGTAACGGTTACCGGCATGGAAAATGGATCTGAATTCAAGATACGCCGGGGCTGCTCACGTTCACTTCGCTGCAATGCCCTTGAGAAAGGTATGAATACACGTCTCCCCTACCCCCAGCTATGGTAATTGCAAGGTAGTTGGAGCCCTTTAGCCCGGTAAAGTAGTACATGTAAGAAATGGTTACTGTGACAGAAAGATCCCTACAGCTTGGCAGTCGCAATTACTGGTCCAAAGCCAGGGCAAAGGAGGAAGGTTGAGCGTGGATCTATAAACTGAAACCCGTAAAAGCTACTTGCTTCTGAAACCGCAGCAGAATGGTTCCGGCCCTAGGCTCCACATACAGGAAACGAAACATAATACGTTTCTGGAAATTCCCAGGAATATTTTCCGATCTTTCAAAAACAGAAGCACCTAGTGCAAAATATTTACCATCTATTATTATTGCAAATTACACAGAGACGTGGCAAGTTTCGACAAAAATATTTTATGTTTCCCTTCAAATAGTTATTCAAATCAGTCGCGATAGTCTTGCTGTCGTGTAGTATTTTAAGATGGTGAATCGTTTTCATGTCTGAAGCTGAGAGTTGAATCTCGCCCTTTCCATCATGTAGAGATTTCAACGTAACACATTTACCAGCCAAGCAATGGGCGACTCCAAACCTTTTGCCTAAATATATGGTCTTTCATCAACTTATACAAAAATATATATGGTATTTGTGGTTGTGTCTTCGTGATATGGAAACAATATTCTAACGACACATTATCGGCAGTAAGTGCACGTTTATCATTATATTAATACCTGCAATAGATTCAAAGCGAAAATGCCTTATTTTCTGAATAAGATAACGTGCTTCTACGTCATGCTATTATATCGGAATGTGTTTGTGAGCGTGTGTAAGCGTTATCGACTTTATTCCTGACCAAACCAGATTTGGGCTTTACAAATCTGATGGCGAAACGATAATTATATACTCTTTCCGAGTTGCCTTTTAATAATACCGTAAACACAAACGGATTCTGAAACGGTTACGCAGTGAGAATCAGTTTTATATTCATCTTCTACAAATTTATATACACGCACAAATATACACAATGAAAGAGCACAATGTATTTCTATCTATCTGTTTATGTATCTATCTATTTGAATATGTTCATATATATTTATTTATTTATATGTTTTTCCAAAATGTTCAAATCTATCTAGCTTTATGTATGTATGCATGTATGCATGTTTTGCATGTATTCCTGTGTGTGTGTGTGTGTGTGTGTGTGTGTGTGTGTGTGTGTGTGTGTGTGTGTGTATTACAATACAAACACATTCTTGTACCTACGAACCAGGCATTCAAATATAGGACAAATACACGCATACATATAAAAGCCTAGCAAACTTAAATACAATTACATTTATCCTTATACACAGAAATCCCAAAGAAAAAAGTACACTCGATATTCACTCAAGAAAAAGACTTAAAAAGCAGCAGATACAACAGTAATGACTAGATATACAGACATAATTGAATGAAAGAATGGAAGAATAAAAGAATACAAAGAAGTAGCGATAGAATGAATAATCGGTGAGATTAAGTAGATTCAAAGACGAGGGAACTAAAGATTTTTGGAAATGAGGTCGATAGAAACGAAGAAAGGAAAGAAATAAGGAATTTATCAGATGAAAGATAAAAAAAAGAATAATGGAAGAGAAGCAAGGAACATAATTTGTTACCATTCCATTCTTTCTTCGTCTGTTTTTATCTAATGTTTTTATCTTTCCTTCATATTTCTAACTTTGTCTCTTTTTCTTCTCTTTTCTTTATCCCTTGCTATTTCTGTCTCAACAACGCGTCTATCCAGTGCGTTAATCCCCGGGTAGAAAAGGAACACCAATAACTGAAATAGAAGGTGAACAAAAAATGATATAACCTTATCATTTTCAGCCGTTCCCAATGACTAGGCTAAGCCACACAACTATAGGCTTTCGAGTGGCCGAGTTTTTATCTCACAAACTCACGGCTGACTCGTTCGGCATGTTGAATAATGACCAAAACGAATGAGTCAGTGATCTCTTGAATTGGAATCATTCGAGAAAAGGGTTGGACAAGAAGCTTTTTATGAGTTGTTGGGCCTATTAAGTCCTCGCCTGATACCCACAGCCATTCATCCCAAACACTCTATAGGCGGTAGTATATGATTTGCCAGATGATTGTGGGTATTGTGGATATAATATGCTCCGCTACATCCGGTGTACGTTGGAGCGTATGTGTCACGATGAATGACTGGTATCGTTCAGGGGTAAATCTATGTGTTCGGAGAAAATCCATGATTGCAATGTTGGATCTTGCTAATATATGTAATAATTTGGACTATTATTTACCTTGATATTAAGTTTTAGTTGTTTGTATCACAACTCAACTAGTACCACCACTCTACGACAGTGAGCAAACAGCGCGGATCGGAAATAAAGAGTAGGTAAGAAGAAAACTTAATGAATGAAAATCTTGTTTCTCACATTAATTAAGCCATATTGTTCACGTCGGTGGCAAATACATAACTATATGACTGAATAGTTGTCAATTTAAAGAGAAGTGTTTACGAAGAAATTTGCCTCTGATAAATATCGTGTAAACAATTGCTGAAGATTCCTGGAGGCGCTTAGATTCATGCCTACTTAATGATGCACCCTTTGGAGGATGCAGATTTGAAAAGTGTTTTTTTTGTTTTATCAGTGTTTTTCCCTTGATATTTCCCTAAATAACTGTTTATTTGTTTTCTAGGTTTAACTCATAAATAGATTACTTCCTATACACATGAATATTAGCAGGATAAAAGACCAGAACCTGGGTAAGGAAGATTGCATTACGCCAATCATACACGTATAAGCATTCGTGAGGCTTTAATGTAAGGTGTTCTGCAGGAAATTAGTCTGTTTAGTATTGTGTTGCTTATGAGATACACATATTAGTACTTATGATTGTCACTTAATGCATTAACACACACACACACGAAAACACACACCTGATTCCTAGTAAGTATGTTTTTTAGGTACTACCTATACAGTTAAGAAAGAATTGCAAACGCCAATGTATACGATGAACTTAGATAAAATTGGAATCCTACAAATGTAAACTTATATTACTTCCGTATTTATTTATGTATATGTATTCATTATTGTCTGTCTGTCTGCCTGTCCACACAATATCTCCAAACATTCTCATTGAATTTTAATGACATTTTGTGATAGGGTGGGCCATGGGCTAAGGAAGAATTGATTGAATTTGAGGCATTTACAGTGACTTTTCACATTTACCACCCCTACATCGTAGCTATAAATCAAATGATTTCCATTCAGTTCTAGTGACAATGGCATTGGCAGAAGTATGTGCTCTCTGAGTGCTTCCTAGTTTATTTATTCATTCATTGCTTTTTGTGATGGAAGGTTATTTCCTTGAAGATGACCAAAGTTATTCATTGTTTCGAAGTTTATTTTCCCAGCCCGAGTTTCTTTGGGGAAAAACTATGTTGGTAAAATACTTGGGCGAGGCGAGAAGCTTGGGAAAAAGACGTCTTGCAAACATCGACGAAAACAAGTTTCATGTTGTTTTAACAGTTTTCTTTTTTTTCTTAGTTACATTTCTGAGCGTCGACACATATACCAAGGGAAACAAGTAATAAAGGATACAAGTAAAATAAGAATAAGGACATTTCCCAAATTAAAATATCTGTAGAAAAATTGGGATATCAACATAACAAAAGAAGGAAAATACTTAAATGAGAGAAGAAGAAGAAGAAGAAGAAGAAGAAGAAGAAGAAGTTGAAGTTGAGTATGAAGAAGAAAAGAAAGAAGAAGAAAAGAAAGAAGAAGAAAGTTTTGGTAAAAGAGAACGGGTTGAAGAAAAAGCAGACAAAAGAATGAGGTGAAGTAAGGGAGGTGCAGAAAAGAAGCAGGAGAAGAAAAAAGGCTATTGAGAGAGGTGGAAGAAGCAGAGACAAAGTGGGAAAAGGATAAGTAAATACAGAAAATGACGGGGGGATAAGGAGGAAAGGGGCAGAGAAGGGGTGGAAGGAGAAAAGGGACAAGGATGAAGCGTTAGAGGTGGAGGGAGCAAAGGGGGGATAAGAAAGATGAGTGGTAGGTGGAAGAAGAAAGAGAGTAAGCATTCGCAGGCAGGAGATGGGGGAGGAGGAGAAGGCACGAATGGGAGGAGGGAACGACTAGATAACAATCTAAGAAAAACATTAACATGAAGAAGTGACAGAGAGAAATGATGAAAAGAAAACAAACCTATTTTAGAAATTGTTTGAATTGATAAAAAATCTAACACACATTCGCAACTGTTCTCCATTTTATTTTTATTGGTATTAAATATTCTTTATGTATTTTTAATGATTAAGAAACCAGGCAACGCCCGAGATTGCTGCTAAGCAACACTTTTCCCGCTTCGCTACATCCAGTAAGGTCATCTATGCGTATCCACTTACTGGTCAACGCATTCAAAGTCATTCTACATAATTCAAATATACATGCCGGCTTAGTGAGGCTCATTACTACATGTAACTTACACAAATGAAACACTGAAATTGGTTTGGTATTATTTTACACGCGAAGAAAATCTACTAGCTGAAGTACCCGTCTACGGCGGGTAGGAAGTCAAGACTTAGTTGCTCTACATCAGGAGTTCCCAACCTTTTTTGCATCATCGCCCACTTTCACATGGAAAATCCTTCCACCGCCCACTTGTATAGTAAATATTCAAAAGCATACCAAAAATGTTTGGTAAAAGTTTGTTACTGGTTCGTAAACTGACTTCGTAAAATGATGTAGTACAAATACCAAAGGGAGGTAACAAATAATGCTGACTTTCTTATACAGGCTCTTTGCATATCTCCTTTGAATATTTTTTTTCGGGTAGCATATGTTGAAATACCTTCTTAATACTCAAAATCCTATATCGCCCACCAAAATTTCCATCGCCCACCATTTTCTGACCCTCAACAGTTGAAATCGCCCACCGGTGGGCGATATCGCCCAGATTGGGAAACCCTGCTCTACATTGACCCGTTTCGATATCTATAGAGGACAGACAAACATACTTTTCACAATTATCATAAATACAAAGTTAGCTCAAACATAATTGATTTCAGCAACCCACGTCATGGATATGGACGGTGATTTTACGTTTAGAGTAAATGCGTTAAATTATTCCGGTAGAATTGCAGAAATAAATGGCTTCTCTTCTTCTAATGAAGATCGAACACATTTTTTTTACGTTAAAACCTTTCTCTGGGACCAATAAGTATTTATACTAAATTTGGAACCTCTACATTAAACCGCTTAGCCGTCCATAGAGGACAGACAGACAGACTCTTCCCGATTATTGATAATAGATTAATTCACTGAATGGAAATGATGAAATTTACATAACGTATAGTGTACCAGATCCTTTATATATCTGGCGCAACCTACCATAGTATTTTAAAGATTTATGTATTAATTAAAAACATTTCTAACTCTAAACTATTACTGTAATCCACGCTCAGTGTCCTTGCATTTCCTTTGAATATCGAAATACTCAAGCGCCGTTTTGTTGCAAAAAATGTTGCGAAAATAGCAGACGTTTTCCAAAGTTTTCAATGGACTATTGGATTTTCAAGAAACGTATGCGCCCGGTATGTAAGAATTCGGGAATACTCCATGTTATGTATAATTTAATAATTTAAATTTAAAGTGGGTTATATTAACAGCGTGAGTAAACAAGTACTTTGCTTTGGTGTTCAGTCTAACAAAAAGGAAATAAAACATTCGTCTTTATCTCATCGATGCAAAAAACTATTCTCAGTCACATCTTTACTAGTTACTTGCAATACACTGTAAAAATCATCGTTGTTTAATATTGATAACTATTGGAAAGTTGCAATAGATTTAGACTATTCCCTTGCTTTTCCAGACGAGTTCCCGTTAACTGAGCACTACCCCGACATTGTCAGATGGTTGATTAATTCACAAAAGGCTCACATCGCTGAGTTTACAGTTTATATTGGGGAAAATGCCGATTGGGCTAATGAATGTAAACTGTTAATAATGAAAGTCTATGAGAAGAATGCGGGAAACATGACTGGATAACGAATACATTTCCTATCAGAATGTTATCAAGAATTCAATTTCAGCCTCCTGGCTACACTTGACGTATCTTAAAGGATGAAATATATGAAGATAATCAAAAATCAGACAGAGGCTGAATCTACAGTGATTTAGCAATCCCACATTATGACGGAGAACAAACAAAGCCAAGTGATATGATGAGGTAGTGTTCGGTTAACATGGGGTAAATTGTGCAATAGGTAATCTTTTTAGTCGAGATCAGTGATTGAATCTTTCTGAATTTCTATTAATAACTAAATTATATAAAACGAAGTTAACTTGAAGCTTCATCGAAAATGAAAATTGATCACAACTTTTACGAAAATAAAATCAGACGATTTAGTTTAGCTGAAACCAAAACAAACAGTATAGGATATAATTGATTCGCAATAGAGACAAATCAATCTCAACATTTGGTGGAGAAGCAATCACCTCCAAGAATGTTATTCAAACATGTAAGAGCCCTTTTAGATCGGACTAAAATCTTCATGTCCACTAATGGCGTCTCTTTTCTTTATCTACCGATCGTCTTCATTGCAACGGTAAACATTTTAAGATTTCTTGATGAATGAAGATATGAGACACTTTTCTTTGCAACGTTCTACAATATAAACACAGGCGCTTTCGTTTTTGTTCCTATTCCTTAAGGCTATTCAAATTGGAAGGTTCTTTAAAAGTGTGTTAACGTTAAAATGTCAGATAATGGATGTTCGTTAGACTTTCTTTACTTTTATTGTCGCATTATAATTGGTAGTTTCAAAGCTACACACACACACACACACATACACACACACACACACATATATATATATATATATACGGTAAGTCGGTCATTTGAAATCGAAAGAACGCATTTATTTAAGCAGGAAGTTGTTGCGATTCGTATGTGCATATCATGATCGGTATGTTTCTATAGAGATTCCTTTGTACACACACATACACTTTATTTTGTTAATATATATATACATATATGTGTGTGTGTGTGTGTTTCTGTGTGTGTGTGTGCGTGCGTGCGTGCGCGTTCTTTGTAGGTATGTACATAAATAATTAAGAGGTTTAGTTGGAAAAAACAGAGAATAAACAACTTGGTAGTCGGGTAGGTAGCAAATTAGGCAGTGTGGTTATTTGTAGGTGAGTTAGTAGGTTTGTAGGTATACATTAAATATGCAGGTAGGTAGACAGACAGGAAATAGACATGTTCCTTGTGAACGTGACTTACTTAAGTACATAATTGCTTCCATGTGAAAAAACATTCCCAGTTTAGGATGCAAGTGTTTCCGCTCTGTATCAAATTTAAATTCGACTAATTTCGAAAGTGAAAAACAATTCACCTCAACTTCTTAATTTCTTTTCTGAGATATTCTACATACATGCGTCTGCTAGTTGTTGTTTATATTCTTATAAGACAATAAAAAGGTGCTGTTCTTTATTATGGTGGCTGTGATCGTGATCCGATGCCAAGATGATGTAACGCAGTGCTTCTTAAACTAGGTAATGATTCACTCAATCTAAACGGGTGAATCAAGTGTGAATGAAACACTTGGGGTGAATGACTTAATTTTTTCTTTCTTAAAAAAGCATTGCCATTAAAATGGTTAGTAAGTTCTTCTTTTTTACGAAAATGAAACTAGAAATCTAATATGTTTTCTCTCTACTTATAGTTTTCTAATTTCAAAGTAGCAGAATATTTTTCAAATTTACTGCAATATCAGTACAAGATACAAAACGATTGATGCATAAAATGTTACACGGGGTTTAATAAGGAGAACTTGATAAAAAATATAAGAAAATGTAGTCGCGGGTGAATGAAATATTTTGATAAAGACACAAAGGTGAATGACACCAGCATCGTTTAAGAAGCTCTGATGCAATAACACTTCCAAATAAAATATTCACCTTACTATTTCTATAAATTCTTCAGTTACACCTTCTTGCTTTTATTTCTGGAACCAGTGACAGAAAATTTCACCAGCACTCAATCTAATGTTCTTCCCATCTTCAAAACTGCTGTGACCTCAGTTCTACTTAGACTTCTAAAAGCGGAAACACATTGCTATCACGTCAAGTGGACCCGTGTTAGTTCGTGTGAGCGTTAGTAATGTGCAGGCCAGTTTAACGCTTATTTGAATTGCTAGAAGACACACTGCTGTAACGGCTGCAAGTCACGTGATATCACGAGACCTTGCTGGTCTGCTCATGTAACTTCATGTCTCACATGTTCTGTTTCTACACCCATTTGGGAGTGCGTAATAGCGCGAGGTTGTATTTTCTCTAATCTATGTTTGTTTTAGATCTGACTTCAAAAAGAAGTGAAAATGTGAATCCTTCTACTGATTCTCATGGTTTTAGGCCTCGTGAGCTTGCATGGGTTCACATGACGTGATATCAATGTATTCCCGTCTTCCATTACATTATCAAGGCTCTCTGGGATCGTGCACTAGTAACATTGTTAGCACATACATCATCATGTTTCACTGTAATTTCTTTATGTTACCTTTTTATATGTATTTGTATATGATATAAACAATAAACATATGATATTGCCGATTAAAGCGCATTATCATCATTACGATCGTTTGTACTTTGTTGGTGGGATAAATTATAGATTCTGGTGTTGTTAACGGAAGTTTGAGCAAGTAGCGAAAATCACATCCGTGCTGGTGTTTCCGAACTGGTGCAAATAACTGAGAGAAAATGATTGGTTCGAGTGACTGTTGATCGGTACGGAAATAATTGGCGCGTGAATCACGAGAGTTGATCCAATATCCGGAGAGAAGGGTCATCGGCGGGAAGTCATGAAGTAGTAAAAGTAGAATGAACAAAAACAAATAACCATAACAATGGGGTGGCTAAGAAGGAAAATAAATCGTCAGAGAAAAAATAACCCACTAAAACAAAAGCGGAAAGTAAGAGGGGAAATCGTTAGAAGAAAACAAAATAAAAGAATTAAAGAAAAAGAAAAAAGTAAAGAAAAAGAAAAGAAGAAAAATAAATGAAGAAGAAAAGAAAAAGAGAAAAGGAGTCAATAAACCAAAATGAAAAGAAGAAAAGAAAAGAAATAAAGAAAAAGAAAAGAAGAAAGACAAGCCGGAGTGCTGCTGGGTCAAACACCACACTACTTCTATTACGACTGAAGATGATTACTGTATTACTTTTGTATTGTATATATAATAAATAAATTCGCAGTTTAGCTCAGTTGGTAAGATAGCAGCCTATCAATTAATTGGTCGTGATTTCAAATCACGTTAGGGAAATGTTAATTCTATATATCGGTTTGGTTTAACTTGACGTGATAGACAAACAGTGAAGAGTTTACTCCCTTGAATTAGATGAGGATTGTTCTTGTTAGTTCTTGTTGTTCTTGTTAACGGAAAGGGTGGGGGATAAAGTCAACTCCAATGGACTGGAGTTTGACACAAAAAGAAAAGAAAAAGAAGACACCAAATCATAAGAAAAGAAAAAGAAGACACCAAATCATAAGAAAAGAAAAAGAAGACACCAAATCATAAGAAAACCCATTGAATAGAAAGGAAATCTGCAAATAACAACATGAAAGTCGTAAAAACGACATCGATCCAAAGAAGAGAAAGCGAGAGAAGGAAATAAATAAAAATAAATAAAGAACGAAAAGAACGAAAGACAGATAACTGTTGTCTGTAAATAGTTATCCCTGTCAACGAAGTTGGAAGAGGTATATGTATTCACTTGTGTATATCTGTCCACACATTATTTCCAACAGTTCTCAATGAATTGCAATGACATGTTAATCGTTTACAGATGTCACCCAGTACGCTTTTCCTTACCTACTCAGTAAGAAGACTACTGTTTTACAAGTTCACGGAACCCACTCTTAAGAATGTGTGCTTCATTCAATAAACATGTTACTCTGGTGCTCTTGCTGAAAAGATAAAGAAGAAAATAGTATTAATCGACCTCTAAAAAGCACCGAATGAACTATACAGTTAACGACAAACTTATTGGCGGAAACGTTCTGATAAAAACACATCAAAGGTAAAGATACTATTCGGAATAATGTGTGGACTTGCGAAAACAGAATTAAGAATGCTTCTACGATGTTAGTATTCTCTTTTTCTTTGCAACTAATGAAGCTGGTAATCCCAAGTACACATGATCTTGTGCCCTACTGTGTTAAGATTAGTAAGAATCAATAATCATGACTAAAAAGCGAAAGCTAAGTAATTCATAGCGAAGATGTTCTAAGTTCTGTTTTCTTTTCCAGAGAGATTTATTTTCTCTTTCTTATTTAAAGCAAAGAACATATCAAGATTTGTTCTATTCTCTTCGTCAGTGATAGTTTCATTCTCTTTGCTTATTGATCAAGAGATTTCGGCAGCTCTTTAACTACTTTATTAGAACACTGTCAAGTTGGTACGTCTAGCTGGCTATGTATG
>VCCN01005109.1:1646672-1659154 GCA_006491835.1 Architeuthis dux | reverse complement strand
TAATAATAATAATAATAATAATAATAATAATAATAATTACGATGCTGATGATGATGATAATGAAAACCAGGCCTAACAGCCACATCAACATCACTACTACTTCTAGTACTACTATATTTTAATCTCTCTGGTTTCTCTCTGTATTTGTAATAATGAAAATTATATTAATATAGGCATATTCAAGATTTTCTGAAAGACAAAGAAGGAATTCAATTCTCATTATTCTTGATTTTAACACTACGTCTCTGCCAATGCATTCTTGGCTCCTTTTAGGTTGTAAAGAGAGATTGCTGCGGGAAGATTTGATATTGTTTTTTTCCATCCGAGTTTGAGTGAGAAAAACTATATAGATCACTTATCTCGACACATGCTATATACTCATTAAACTTGCGAGACCCGGTCCGTAGTATGTTGTATCTTGGCTCTGAGTTACTGCAGTTTGATAACCGGAGAATAAGTCGGCTAAAATACTGTGACAAAAGCAGCAAAATATAAGGATATCAATAAAATAACAAGTGTGGAATAATGAATATATTCCTCTCAGAAACGCAAAGAATGAGTAGAAAAGCAATAATATTCCAATGTATTATGACACTTTCAGACCACACAAGACGGTCGGTAAACCTTTTCATTGGCTAAACACCAGGGAATAGTATAAAATCATCACAAAAGATAAAGGGTAACATTGCGATAAACATTGCTTTAGATCAGTGGCTCTTAAGCCAGAGTGCACGCCTCCCACTTAATTTTGACACATGATAAATTTAACATTTTGTTATTTACACTTTTTAATATTAATTTTACCAAGGTTGGCCTTTTAAATTTAACTTTTTAGCCTAAGGATTAAGGGTGCGAGAAAGTTTTGAAATCTCGAAGGTGTGCGAGTGTTGAGAAAAGTTACGAACCACTGCTTTCGATAATAAGGCAATTTAGAAAAAAAATAGAATTACCTGTGGAGATTAATGATTTTCTTCCTATTTTCTGAATTGACTGTACTCAGAATCTAATCTTTGAGAGACTCGTTGAGAGAAATATTTCTAATACCTATTTCACAAATAAAGTCATTCAATGGCTTCTTTTTAAATTAAAAGAAATTCCGGAAAAAAATAAACAACAGAGAAATAATACCACGCTCCAACTTTTAACATACGAGGGAGAAAAACTTTCATTTTTAAGTATTAAATGAGATTAAAAACTGAAAGCTGAATAATGTCTGACGGAGATAAGAAATGTTATTAAATGCTAGAAGACAAAAATATCACTACTTGACCTTTCAGATCTTCGGATAACGACCTGAAATGAACAGGAGAGTTTGCTTTAATATTCCGTATGTCTCAAAATATGTATGGCAGTGCAAAGAGTTTACGATACATTGTACATTAATATTGATACAACAAATACAAAGAAACATTGAAACAAGATTTAACATGCAATGTAAAGGCTCTATAACGAAAATTTGAACCTGTATGAGTATGTTAACATTTTGCAATGTATCGGATACCTTTTGCACTCATTGTACATTTGTCAGGATTTATTTAACGCCTTAGTTTCGAAATGAAGGAATCTAAGTATAATTTGCAGATTTGTAATTACGTACGCGTAGTATTCGCGTTTCACTTGAAGACCAACAGGCCTCAATGACAAAAATCTTGAAACATTCGCCACGAAATCTAAAAAGATGGTCGTTGGACAATTTATGAAATATATCAGGTGACTGATTTGTCTTGGAGTTCATGCCAGCGAGTGTTAACAAATGATTTGAAAATGAAACGTGTTTCCACAAGATTCGTGTCTTGTTAGCCCACAAAGAATGAACAACTGTTTAAATGTATGCCACGATTTGAGGGATTGAACAAGTTTGAAATGACCTACGATTTTCTTTCCAAAGTTCTGATAATAATAATTCCTAAATTAAGTCAAGACGTCAACCACCAGACGTCCAATGCGCACACTGCACCTCACCCCCGGTATATACATGCGGGGGAGGGTACAGTATGCACATTGGACGGCTATGGTGGTTGACATCTTGACTTGTTTCCCATTGGTTCCAATGGCTGGTGTTAAAGTCAACATAAAGTAGAATCTCTGTTTGGGATCTCTGATTGGGATTTAAAGTACATTGCAAAACAAATCTTCCTACTTCCATGTGGCCTTCAAACAAACTAATATAAGTCTAGTAAACATCTACATTTCAATAAAGAAGCCCACTGAACAAGTGTTTTCGTGGATCTTTATCAATTGCTTTTATGATCCTAACTCTGTATTTGTATATAAGTTAAATTGTCACAGTTTTAACCGCGATTGTCTGTTGAGGTTTTCTCAACATATAACCAAATAGCATAAGTAGTGAGCATAAGAATGTGATGACGCACACGACTGGTTAATAACACTGTATCTAGAATACCTTTATTTGTTTTTCTATTTGTAAGACACCAATGCAATTTTGTATAAATTCGTAAACATCTACAGTTAGTCAGCAGATACGGACAAACGGTGAAACAGGAAGGAAACCCCAGAAAAACGAAATTGATGTGTGTCAATAATGTATGGTAAGACGATTAATGGCTGCTCTAGCTATCAAGAAAATGTTATCTATAGGCTAACAAATTATATGGCTTCACTTCTAATCTACCAGCTGGGATTAGTATGCAGAGTTTGTCTCAACAATCCTCACTCTCAATGATTTGATAAAAGAAGAGAGGAAATATACTGCTGAGCGGTTACCAGGCTTCCTTAGGCAAAATGGACGTGAGTTTGAATCTCACCGGGGGCTTATTCTTTATTTCCGATCTGCGCTGTTTACTCTGTAGATGCCCTGAGTTACGTTGTGATGATAAGCAACTAAAAAGATTAAGATGTAAGAAAATAGTAGTAAACAATTAATAATAATTGAGAATGATATTAGAAAGGATGTGAGGCTTTATGAAAAACAAAAGTCGAACTCACATGACAATCTCGACGGTTTAAAACTGTATCTGATACCGATGAAATAGACCTTAAAATAAGGACTGAACCGATACAACCATCTCTAGAACTATCCCCATCCTTCCTGACTATCATCATATGTTGACATCAAGGACTGAATCAAGTCGTCCATTTGTGGCATCCTGATATCTTAAACCATTAACCTTGTTGCTTAAGAGCGTCAACAGACTCATTACTGAATTCATAGTATTTGTTGGTTAAACATACACTTTTTTGACTATACTGAAACTGTTTGTAAGTTACTATATAATTTATTTTAATGCACGGAATTGCTCTGGACATTATACGTATATATAATATGAAATACTTTTTTTGAATTAACAATTTCGGTATACTTAATACCAAAACAACATGGACCTAATGATTAAACACAGTGTTCACCATTATCAATTTTTTACTAGTATTTCTTTCATCTTGATTTCAGTTGTTTTCCAATCGCAAATGCCCAGACCGTCATTCTGCGGTCGTTAATAAAAAGCACAGATAGAAATAAAGAAAATCCTATCTTACCGTGATAGCGGATCCCATTTAGACTTATTTCTTTTTTTTCCGAGGCAAAATGTATGCGAATTCGAATGTCATCGTGAACTTATTCTTTATTTTCGATCCAGGCTTTGTACTAATGACAGTAGAATGACGGTCTGAGCAGTTGCGATGAAAAGCAATTGAAATTAAGATGAAAGAAATATCAGGACACTCAGTATAACTTTATCAAAAGATCATTTGATTCTAACTGAACGAGCAAAGAATAATCTTTGGAGTTCAAGGTGCTGCTGGATTTAATTTTGTCAACGGGTGAAGGGCTTGCTTCCATTTTTAAATTCAATCTTTCGATCAAAACAGTCACGTGGGTTGCACTCGAGATTCTAGATTAACATTCGATAGATTGAAATTCAAGATGAAAACAGTTTGCAAAGAAAGCAAATCAGAAGAAATCTGATTATTTCATTACTGGTTCTTTACAAAATTAATAAAAATAAACAGAATTTATTCTTTGGATTCCAAGTTTACTTCTTGTGTCTGTCGCCAAATGCAAGAAAACAGTTTGCGATAATATTATTTTAAAAAACTACACGTACTACTACTACTAGTAGTAGTAGTAGTACTAGTAGTAGTTAGAAAGAGTTGATAATCACTATAACGATGGTACTACTACTACTACTACTACTACTACTACTACTACTACTACCAAGGAGAGTGGCAATGGTGCTCCAGCCCCGGAACCATGTCTGACCATAGGGCCACCATCTGGTGAAGGCTTTGTTGGATGCACTGCTGCTGTTTTCGCAACTGTAGTTGCATGGGTATATATAAATTAATGATGAAATACCTAATATTTGTACTGATAATAATCAAAATGGTCATGCTATTATTTGCACTACTACAACTAATATAAATAATACCCAATCAAATTAATATGTATTCATTAATGATACTGCGATTAATAATAATAATGAGGAGCACTTCGATGTTGGTATTGATTATGACATAATGAAGAAGGTGCGGACGATCATTGCTGTCATGATTGTTACAGTAATATGAATAATAGCGATCGGGCTAGGTACATAGAGCATCAACAAGGCTACCATGGTTAAATAGAGCCTTGTCATTCCATATATTATTCAGACAGGTTTCTGGGACTCGGACGTGTCTCTCACTTTATCAGCTCCCCATAACAACCTCATCTTTAACTGAGGCCCTAACACCACTGCCAACAACATACAAAAAGAATGCCGTACTTCCCTTCCATTTAATAACACTATACAAATAAAAGCCCCGATATCTTTGACGTCGTACTCGTCAAGAAATGTACCGAAGCACACGAGTACGTGTCTGTAAAATGCAGTAATCATGTGATCGTACTGAGGAGCAGATAAACCAAGGTCAATTTGGTTCATCTGTTGAGCTAAATGCGTTAAGTTCTATGTTCCTGTTTTTCCCTCTCCATTTAGGTCAGGATTCCAATCTACCCCCATTCCGCGCCCCATGTATTCATGCTATTTCACTTTGGTTATAGTAAAAGAAAAGAGATCAAGGGACACACGGTAATTGAGCGCAAAGCAGGCGATGTTTGAAGTCTAAATGGGTCACCTTGCTGAACCCTGAAACAATCTTTTACCATTTTGATGATGGAAGTTATATTTCAAAATAAATGTTAACTGTGAGTGAAGTTGTATTTATTTTCCCACTACAACTGTAGATTGGTGTTTTCTGAATTTTTTCAATTTAGTATTCTTTGTTACTAATTCATAAAGAGTAAAGAACCGCCGTATTATCCCATTGTTTCATTCAATGCATACTTCGGACTTCATCAGAAGTAAGTTTCATCTAGTAATATTTGAACTGCATTCTTCATTTCCTTCACATTATATTAGCCGAACATTCATTAAATAAAAACTCCCATGGGACTAATTTGCAGATCTGAAGGAAAAATCCTCAGATACTAGCAAAATGTACACTTCAAATTTCCGAACAATTTTTAAATGTAGGACAAATCTTGGTTTAAATTTCTAGAAGTAGAGGCCAGTAATATTAATATTTACACAGCTTTGCTTAGTTTTACATAAGGTAAATGGTGAAAATAGTGAAATTGGAAGATTTTGTTGCGCCAGTCTGCTAGTTTAGGATGGTCAGCCTATCTTGAAAGTCAATAATGGAAATCATTATTCTAACGAATGAAGTTTTGCTAATATGACCATAAACGGAAGGTTCAGGAATAAATAACACATGCTCCCCGGAATCTTCCATATGTACATAACAAATTACTTTTCCCGAACATTTCCAGACAAATCTGTCTTTGTCTATACCAGTGTTCCGCTTCTATTTTCTTTATTTCTCTTCTTCTATTTTCTTCGTCTTTTGCTCATTAAATATATTAGCTGAAAACCCGACCTGCGAACTGAAATTAACTTATATGTCTACTTACGGTTAAAGAAATAGAAAAATATTCGTTTTAACTTACCTGACGAACGCAAAGTAAGGGTCCAGTTTAGCATGCTTACATTGTAAATAGAAACTAAACTTGAAAGATTTTATAATTTTAAAAATATAATATACTAAAAATGTGCTCTGTGGTCTAATTAGTAATCACAGGAAAATTGTTGGCCATTGCTTTATCCTTCCCTGAGTTATGCGATGACAGAAAGACGGACATACATTTGGTGAATTATAGTAAGATAATTAATAAAACAAAAACATTCCTATCAATATATATCCGCCCCAAAATGCAATCAAACCTTCGTTAGCTCCACGCACAAAATGTAATTGAAATTCATTAAGAACTTTTGGTGATATTGTGTGAATAATCAGAGAGACATGAGTGAAGATATGTGCCCATTCGAACTCTGAAAGAAAATGAAGTAAAAGAACATCAGAACAATAAGTTAAAATGAAGGTAAAGAAGAACTAATCTGGAACAAAAAAAGAAGTATTCTTAAAGAAGAATGAAAACTGTATGGATTTATCTGGAAAAAAAAACAGAAAGGAAAAATGAGTAAAAGGAATTTCTAAAGTGCAAACATATTGAAAGTTTGATAAGTCGGCCTAATAGTTCCGCCTTGGTAAAATTAAAAGAAAAATTGGGACAACAGATTTAGTAGGTGCTTGGAATTCCCTGTGCGTGCGGGCGGTGTCGTACTCTCGGGAGTATATAAATAGATGGCACCGCCTTCGGTTTCTATGCCGGGTCATTGGCAAAAGTAGCAGGAAAAGGAATAAAGGTCGAAGTAAAAGAGAAAATGAGTAAACGGGTGTGGGATACTACAGAGCTGCCCGGTCTGCTCGGGACTCTCGATTTAAAAGAGACACACCCACGCTTATATTCCCCTTCTTTGGTGGATGGAAAGGAAGTGTAGAGTCAGAGGATGAAGAAGAATTACGCGTAAAAAGTTATGTGGGATCTGGGAGTGTGGAAATGGAGAAGTTAGGGGGCGGGATGCGAGTTCTAAGACATTTTGTTGTTGCTTTTGCCGTTAACTAAAAAAGTAAAATAAATATCCAAATACGCCCAACCAAACTAAAATTAATTTTTTTTAAAAAAGAAGAAGCTATTTTGGGTATTTTCTAGTTTGAGGGTGTGGCATACATAACCTACTTAAAACTATAGCTATTTACCAAACCTGGCACAAGATCACAAGTGTGGGGCACTCAGTGAGGATCCACATCCTCAGTAGTAATGGGCTTTTACACTAGCTCCCTAAATATTACATCACGGTGAAGTGCCCATTACTAAACTTCGTTTAGTTTGGTACATGGCACCACGTGTATTGCATTCAGTAAAAATCGAACACAATAGTAATGGTCAGCTAAACTATCTCGCTAACCACTGTCCCATGGAGATACAAGCCTTCTTTTAATAATAGCATTCTACATACTCAATGGTGTTCCATATCTTTTAAATATCAAACGCGGATTAAACTTTTAGGAAAAGTATAATAGTTCAATATATGCTAAGAAATAGGGAAAGTGGGTGTTTATCTTTTCTAAAAAGCTATTCAAATCTGATCAGTACTCAAATGGGTGAGCAGTTAAACCAGATACTCTAATAGGACATCGTCCAGAAACTGAGCAAGAAATGAGATTCGCTTAAAGACAGTTCACTTTGTAAAAGAAACAAAAGACAAACAAACAAAAAACAATGATCTTTCTTATATTGGCTCATATGAATCTGAGAACTAGACAGTAAAATGTTCTCACCCAGATCCTGTAAGTCTGCGAGGGGAATTCCCTGGACAAGAAGAGACTAATGACTATGAAAGATATTCTCAGTCACTCAGAACTTAACAATATATACAATTTTCTCTTTTGTATATGACTAAAACATCCTTCTTGCTTCAAGTACTTTTCAGAAATCTACAACAAAACAGAGAGGGTAGAAGGCTTTATTGACTACAATAAAGTGACATTTATTTGATACACATGTTTGGTTGATTCATTTATATAGTAGAAGCGTGGATTATTCTGAAATAAACGGGTTTACTGAATCTGTGGATGGATCAAGAAACTGCTCGTATGTAAGCGTCTGGAAGATAAAACTTGTGAAAATGATATCAAGGGGGATACTGATAACAAATTTGATAGAATGTTTTAGCAGGTAGAGATGTACATGAGGATTGACATGATTCTAAAGAAACGTGTACATGCTTATATACTGACAGCCAAGTAACATTTGCGTAGCTACTTCAATACATATGTAGCCTAATGAGGAAACGAATCATTTATTTTACACAATAAATATTAATTTTGTAACATAGTCTCCTTCCTTATCAATGCACTTAATTCAGTGGTGTATATTAATAACATAGATAACATACAGTAAAATTGTTAGATAACAATTCAACTAGGTGTCAGACTGCGCACTATTGATGCACCCTCGTAGATAGAAAGCTAGATAGATGTTAACATTGCTTACGTAGCTTGATTTCCTCTGTTCGGGATGTTAACCTTTTTCGCGTTCAAAAATTGATAATAACTAACAAGCCCTGACGTTAGTCAAACAGATGGAAAAGAATTAAAACAGCATTTTGACAGTTTTGCATTAGACGTTGTCTTTTGTAAATTAAACCAAGAAGCACTTTTCTGAGACAAGGAAGGCTTTTTTTAAAAATAGCATAGGCGACTGGGAGAAAGAAACTCAAGATTGCTCTTCATGACATATGTCTGAGTGCATTTATTTTCTTCCTGGAAAACACTTAATTTGGATCAATAATTGAGTATTGGACTGGTGGCCGCGAGGCATTTGGCGTTAAAGGTTGAATCAGGCTGTTACCAGAAAACTAAAAGAACATTCAAACCAAGAGAAACATGAAATATGAGTATTGTTCGTTATGAATAGTCTTTTGTTTTGCTAAATTGAGGTTTTAGGCCAAGTTGCTACTCCTGTTTTCTCTAGTGGGTAGAATGTGGTAGATAATGAAAAAAACTTAAAATTAGGATACTTGAATTATTAAAAATAAATTACCTAATAAAATAGCTTTAGGCTCCATACTACCGATCCATACATAAATAACCCCGTCATTTTTTACGGGTATATGCTAGTTTTTAATAAGAGAGTAAAAAGCAGAACACGTGTGATTAATTTAAAGTCATCATTATCATCTTCATCCACTATTGTTATCTTTACTAATAATTGAGCCATCTGTTTGTCCGTGCGTCTTTCACGATAAAACTACAAAGCCCAGTGTCCTAATAGTTGGCATGTAGACTCACAAAACATCAGGTTGATCTCGGAGGTCATTATAGGTCACCAGAGATCATTTCTAATTAATATCTAGTCCTAAAGATTAGAAACAAATAATTTTATTAGATGAAGTATTGTAAACCATTTTTACTTTCGACTACTATTTACCTTCATCTTAATTTTTCAGTTGTTTGATTTTATCACAACTTAACTAAGGCCATCAATCTACGACAGTGAGTAAACAGTGCAGATCGGAAATAAAGAATGTGCTCTTTGTTTAAGTATAGATCAGTATTGTGTGGCTTTAACCATGAACACGTACAAACACGAGTTAGCAACAGTGGTCAGCATCAGAGAAGCAACAAGCCAGTCAGTCAGCCCGAGGGAGGGGATGTTAAAATATTCCCGCTTTCCTGTGCGGTCGGAACTGGTCAGACGAAATGGGTTCCTCGTTTGACAGAAGAAGAAACTTCACCCTTTGTTCAACCTCACATTTTCTCTCCTTTCTACATCCGAATGAAGCGAGAACTGTCAATCTCAACGACAGATGTCTGAGTTTCGACATCCTAAGACGAAGAAGTTCACTGGCCAAGTCATTATTTTTTCGAAATATTACACTATCAAGCGACAACAAGTCCGCTTTATACTCCAGTACACTTCTCGATATTGTAGTTGCTTTGAAGAATGCTGTCGTTTAGTTAGATTCAATTTTTTAGCGCTTTCTAAAGTTCAGGGGTAAATAAACTCATTATTTCGATAAAACGCCAGGCATTTATTCTTGAAAGCTTCAAAAAATAATTCTTAAAATATATTTAAAACAAAATATGTTTTGTTTAGTTCTCATCAAAGCTTTACTTTTCTTCCCTTATTTTAAAAGTAAATGACGATCACTTGATATGTCTGGTCGCAACGCACACCTAATATTTCGTATCAGCTAGACGATATATTATTAAGAAATTAAATTATTGTAAATTGAAATAAAATAAAAGAGAACAAATAAGCAAACGACACATTCTATACTAATTAGATTAATACTACAAAGACGCTTTTTAGTTAGCGTTAGTCTGTCCTCACTCGTATTCTCAGACAGTGAAGCCATTTGTTGCTTTAATAAGTTATGAAAAAGAAGCCTTATTTGTAGAGACACAGAATCCGACTTTCCTTATCTGTTGGTAATTCATTCTTTTTGCGTCTTCTTTGTCATTTTGAACTTTCAGGAGGATTCAACTCAGCGTGTGTTGCGGTATGGCATTTCTGGTAAAGACATTTCATCAACTTTCTTGTTTTCAAACTAAACAATGTATACAGGGACTATGGCACTAGCGAATGTAGCCCAATGGTGGAATATAAAATTGATTATCACGCTGTCTGAGGTTATTAGCTAAGGCTTCTGAGACTGATTACCTCATATTTAGAGTCAAGAAATAATGTTTTACATTTACTAATAAATTACCTTTATAATGCAATGCGTATAAAATCTACCGAAAATAAGCGATATAATTGCATACATACATATAAGAAGAAGCAAGTTCCACACTTCAAAATTCTTGCCACTAGTTAATAGTCTTGTAAAATCTGTGCATACATGATTATTACATTGTAGACTTATATCTACCATTCGATAAAAATCCACGCCTTATTGGAACAATCTATGTATATGCACATTTTGATTTGTATTCCTTACAGAGCATTTTGTCTATGAGACTGCTTCGATGCAAGAAAATGGTGTAAATACCTGGGAGGAAAAGAACTAGAATGGAATATTTCATGCTAAATACACCAAATCTTCAAACACGAACATTATTAGATATTCAGAAACATATCGGATAGTTGACGGGAGTAGAGGTGTTCACAGACTATCCAATGAAATGAGTAAAATGCATTGACTTTTCTAAAAGTCATCATAAGAAACAATCCTACAATTTTATTATTGCAGACATATTATGGCTGGATCGGTTCGAAATGAATCTGTTTGAAAGTAACAGAGTACCGAAAATATATTTATCTATGAATGTGTGGCTGTTAAGCCACTGGATAATGTAAATATCTTGAAAGCTTGCATGAATGTCATTATTAACCATAGTTACGTCACAGTGTATCAGCCGATCATTTCAAAGGTTACTTAACTTTTGTGATGAACGAGCTACTTGTTTGATAATGTTAAAGAACAAGCTGCCCAATGAAAACAGTATTTAAAAATATTACGAACATTTGGTTTCTTCCTGTCTCGGAACTTAAATTCCATATCAGTAACGGTACTGAAGACAATCTGGGCGTCATCTAAACTTAATAGTGGATGAACGCTTGAGAAACTATTGGGAAAATAAAAGTATCGAGTTACATTTTCCATCTGCATGAACTTTTTATGCAGATGGAAAATGTAACTCGATAAAATTTATCCCCAGAATAACTTTCGTTTGACAAAAACAAACAAAACTTTCTGCTGATGATCTTTACGAAATCTTGCTCCGTAATGAATCGTTTTGAAAATCAAACTTGGTTTTAAAAAAAAAAACAGGTTGTTAAAAGTAAAACACATTTAAATGATTTCACTCTATTCACTACCAGAAGATTGCAGCCACGTTTAGAATTGAGTAACTACTGACAAATCTGAAACTGATTTGTTGGATACCGTTCAAAAATAAACGCTGAACACGGTCAATTTATTTTATAATAAAAAAGACCATGGTTTTCAAAAAGGAAGCCATTATTCAAAGATTTCCGGTTTTGTACCGGAAGCTGTTAATCACGTTAGAGAAAGCAACGCAGCTGGTGGAGAGAGAGAGTGAAAAGCAAATTGTTGCCGTTTCTAAAATCCTCGTGTAACGCATGGCTGTGCAATATTTTCTCTTGCCTTTAAAATCTGAGAACAAATCTTTAACGTGATGAAATGAAAGCACATTAACAACATTAACATACTTTCGGGAGAGTGTTTTCCTGCCAATGTAAATGATAACCATTCATTTATATGCGTGTTTAATTTGGCATGAAGTTTTCATAATCATCCTTTTGATTTAAGAAAAAATACAACACCACTTTATTCACAGTTTCATTGGATTAAAATTGTAATCTTAATACCTTTTAAAATAATGGTTATTATATTCATAGAGGTTCGAGTGGCGTAGTGGTTAACAGCGCGGACAATGGAACTCTGGTCAATGCCTCGCATTAATGCCCTTGCGAAAGGCATGAATCATCTCTTCTCACCCAGATATGGGTAAAATAACAGGGCAGACTGGGCTCTCTAGCCCTGGGAAGGCAATCAGTCTAGGAGAAGAACAACTCTTTTTCCAAACCAGGGAGGAGGAGGAGGAGGAGG
>VCCN01005109.1:1630063-1641032 GCA_006491835.1 Architeuthis dux | reverse complement strand
TATATATATATACACACACACACACACACTTGAAAATAGCTAGTTGTTTAGCCGAAAGCGCTAGGTATATAAAAAGACTTTTGGACATCTGGTACACTCTGTTGATCCAAGCAAACGTTCTCTTGTGCGGAAAGAAGATAAATCTAATTAAAATTTGTTTAATGTTCCTTGTCCGTCGTAAATACTAATTATAATACTAACATTTAAGATAACAGAATTATCTTGGTTATAAGGATACATGGAAATGTGATGAAGAGAAAGTGTGTATTTTTGTAGCAGTTTTCAATGGTGAATTTAAAATGTAACAGGAAAGTAACTTAGAATTAGACTGAGGAACAACTACAACAACGGTAAAAACAATTCTACAACCATTGCTGGTGAATTCGATCCATATCTTGTGCACTGGTATGATGGTTTTGTGTCAGACTTGACTGCGTTAAGTATATATCTACTAGGATTGTGAAATGGAAACTGGAAACTCGATAAATTCGATTGAGGAGCCGAAACATAAATCAAAGAAAGCAACCCCTGCCCCACAGCCTTTGTAGGTCTTCGGTTTTACATGTTTCCTCCAGCTAGAAGCTTGGACATATTTCACCTCATCATTTCTGAAAAAGGAACCAATATTTAGAAACTCCACATGCGTCTTGTTTCAACAATTGTTGTTGTAAGGCTTTCCTACCACTAAGGGGCTCCCTTTTCTCTCTCTCTCTCTCTCTCTCTCTCTCTCTCTCTCTCTCTCTCTCTCTCTCTCTCACACACCCTCTCTCTTTCACACACACACACACCCTCTCTCTCGCCCTCTGTTCTTTAAAATCTTCGAAGAAAGCAAAACGGATGAGAAAGATGGTGAAACTGTATAAAATCAACATTTTATCAAGGATATTTGACTTGCATGTACGAAATGATGATGCGCATGAATTGAAGTGCGTTTTTGTTGCGCTCTTGGAAAAATATGTTAATACATGCAGACACAATCTGCTCCTTAGAGGATTAACGGGATCGCCACGGAAGACTCTCTGCGTGATCACACCTGCTATTTTACCCATAACTGGGGGGGGGAGATGGATTCATGCCTTTTCCCAAGAGCATTAGTGATAAGTGACCAACCGGAATTTGAACTCGGTTCGCCGAGTCCATTGTCCGTGCCGTTACCTCCACGGCCACCTCGCATCTCCCACATGCAGACATGAGCACACGGGGGGAAAAGAGTCAAATGTTGATATGTGAATAGATTTCGTGTACACAAAGTCATTTGCATATGCCGTGGGTTTAATGTATAGATGCACATTGTCGCGCATAATTGACCCATGCTGTTAACGTGGTTTGTGGCGAAGCTAATTCTGGGTGTCGAGCACAGAAAAGGCCAAGATTATGAGTGCTGTTTTTCAAGGTAGGCATTCCTCAATTGAAACAGACTTGCAGCACAGTCTTCGATTGGCAGAGAGCCGAACTAATCGAAACTTATCGAGATATATTCTCATCATTTTCAATGTTCACTTATCTCTGCTTAATCTGAATGGGAAGATGTGTGGCCAGGAAGATTGTGTTGCACCAATTTTCCAAGTAAAGAGATCCTGCCGGTTGGAAAGTCAGTATACAAAATCGTGCTTTTTAGCCAGGTCCAAACAACGACCACTGGCACAGGCGACAGACACACAACTACCTCAGCCAATAAACAGGTATATTCCTGTATTTCTTAGATACATAGAGTTACAGTAGAGCAGTTGTAGGCGTGGATGTTTGCATACCATTTTGAGCGAGCTCAATTGTCGACGAAAGCTGTTCTTTTTGGAGTTAACATTCATTTTCGTGAGTAATGTTTGATTGGACAAAAAGAGAAAAACAGAAAAAAATGAATTTCTATATTTCGTTTTCATACAAGTTAAGAATCGGGGAATACGAAACGAAATAAAGTCATTGATTTTATTTGTTTGTTTGTTTGTTTGTTTGTTTGTGTGTGTGTGTGTGTGTGTGTGTGAACGTAAAAAACTTATATGTAATGAACACGCAACTTTATCCATACCCACCCCCATTATCGTGTCTTAATTTAATTTTATATTTAGCATGAGTGTATGTGAAAATAGTGAAAAATGTGTTTTCAAAGAGGACTACTAACACGGTGTTTCATTATTTTCTTTGGTTGTATGCATGTATTTAAGTATAAATATGAGTGAATGTATGTATGTCTGTGTGTGTGTGTGTGTGTGTGTGTGTGTGTGTGTGTGTGTGTGTTAACAAATGCATGGATTGTATTTTTCTGGTTCTATCTGAAAATGTCTAAATTTAAGGATACTTTCATCTTCTGTCAGATTACTTCTTTTGTTCACGCATGCGCATGCGTATATGCAAAAGACAAGGAGGTCAAATGCACGCGAGGCGATGCTGGTAAAATAATATTCACACACACACACACACACACACTCACTCACACACACGCACGCACACACACACACGTGCATTCATGTGAGTATATAAATCTGTATGTTAGCTGATACATGTAAAGTTTTATTTATGCTCATTCGTACATAAACATCAATGCGTGAAAACAATGTTATTTATTTATACGCCAGTACAGATATTTATTAAAAAATAAATGTTTGCTTATGTATACATCTGCGCGTGTATGTGAGTGGAAACATCTATGTGTTTGTATATGCAGATGTATAGAATCTAACGAGAGAGTCAATATAGATTTCGTAGCACGACTTTTTATCGAAACGATATTTCATCGAATCTTTAAATTAATTTGAAAATGTTTTTCTTAAGTTTTTCTATGTGTTTTGCTAGAAAGCAAAAAGCCCAATCTTTTGTCAAAAAATATACAGAAAAAATCATTAATTATAACCAAGAATTTGATTTTTCTAATGTCAATGTTTTATTTGCAAACTTCTTTGTTTACACTGTAAATCTTTTGGAAAATCTTCCGGTTCTACCGAGTAAGTTTAAATTATATTTTTTCATTAATGACACAAAGATTTTAACGATAAAGTTATCTTTTATACAAGTTTAGATCATTTTTTTCTCAGGTGTCGATTTCCCAGTGAACATTGTTGGATATCCCTTTGGTACTGTTTTTAAAAACTGTAATTTTATTTTTTCATTTTGTCTAAATTATAAATTTAAAAAGTTCTTTTGATAAAAATCTTTCCAATGAAATATTATTTCGATAAAGTCGTTTCAATAAAAAGTCAATTCGGTATATATGTATGTGCGTGTGTGTGTGTGTTTATTTACGTAAACGTGTGTCGAGAGATATCAGCTAATCATCAAGAATATATGCTTGTGTGTTTATATATATTAGGTGTCATTATGTAAATTTATATATATATATATGTGTATACATATTTGTAGTTGATAGGCTTTAATATACACTGATGTAAACACATTAATCCACACACCTGCATACACACACACGCATGCACACACACGTGAATATATATATGTATATATATATGAGAGAGAGAGAGGGGGGAGAGAGTGTGTGTGAGTGAGTGAGTGAGTGAGTGAGTGAGCGGTTGTTATTATATATTTGTATTTATGCAAACGGCATGTATCTGTAAGCCTTGGTTGTTTGGTGTGATGCAGTTGTTGCCCTTTGTGTGTTTTCGTTTCTAAGAACCCGTTTCCACCATCACCATCACTACGGCGATCAGCTATGGCAAATCCACCCCTCACGCACATCTCAAGCCATATCTGTATCTTCGACACAAGACGCTTCCAGCTGCGTTCGATTACTTTTGCTTCCCACCACCACCAGTCCTCTTCTAGAAGGTGAACGTTATCTTTTCGAATCAGTAAGCACAAGGATATACAGGTCGGGTTATCGTTCTCCATTTCTTTTTATCTGTATATTCTTATATGCCAAACACTCTTAGCATAGCACGAAACGTCCCCAAAATCTTAGTTCTATCCAGCAGCCTGGGCGCTTGTTTGATTATCCAGCGTATATGCAGAAGTATCTTTTAAACGCTTCAATGTATCTATCTCTTCATAGGGTGGCATTCATCTTCCCGAATTTCAACTTACCGAACTCGGTTTTCCCGAACGTTGATTGTTCATTTTTCTTATAGTTTATTATTTACAAAAAACAGAGGTTAACATTTTTTCTCTAAAATTATTACGATGGGGGTATGTTAATGTTTACAATTTATGAAAAAAAGCACCTATTGTAAATGTGGTATTAATTTACGATAAGATTTATCATCCCCAAAACCAACCGTACTAACCGAAATTAAACCATCATCTTTTTTGTTTTAATTTTTACCAGTCCGTTTATTTGAGTTCCTAGCGACACTGGACATGCTGATTGTTGACTGGGTTCTTCCAAAACAGGGGGTGGAGCCCCCTTAAACCTCCTTTGGACTACAACAGCGAGTCCGAGTGGGGAATTCTGCTGTCTGGGCATCCCAGGATCTCCATACACTTCGCCTAATCTTGCGCCCTGGAGGGGTCACTTCAGTGTTGCTCTATTGTTTATACAACATAAGGCACAAAAATAGAATCTTGGTTGGCTCGGATTTCTGATTTTCCATGTAAACTTATCTTAAAAACTCTCGGTGCTCTTATCTTGTATAAGTGAGTTGTAATTTATATGCATACCTTTCCTTGCAAGGGAGATATCTTGTGTGTTGTAAAATGCTCGTACTGTTGTACGAGATTTTACATGCTGTTCTCGCATGGCATTGACAGTGAACTTGATCTTCACCTAGTGCTTCAGAAATCCGGCTTCGTTAGATAGTGGAACTAATTCAGCAAAACGCTAGAACATGCTTACTGCAAATACGTACACGGATCAAGTTTGGTTCACACATGCAAACTACATTTACTGGGTCGAGATTTTACAAATACTTCATTAATCGTTTGGAAAATATAATTAAGAATTGCGTTAAATGTAAATATGTTTTCTTGGTTCTTGGTGGCTTCTCAGTCCTGGAATTTCTTTTACTTGATTTCGTATATACAACTGTTTTTTCACCATATGCGTGCTTAAATTAAACAAGTAATTTGTTTTGCGGGCTTCCCCTGATGCCAACGGCTACAAGATACAAGATGCATGTCTGCAATGTTTGCTGTCAGCATTGCGTGTGCGTGCCCATTCTGGTTCTTGGCATGCGCATTTCAAAGCTGAATTATTGGAAAAATACGATTCGTGGTTATACGGTCGGTTTTGGCCTTTGATCGGCACTCAAGTGCATTTGTCAGATTGTAAGAGGTGGAACCTGCCACGATTTATGGTGTTTTCGGCAAGGCCAAGGTCGTGCAGTTGTGCTTGAATTTGTAGCACAAATCCTATGCGCTTGCGGGGGCGCACACACGCAGATCTAAGACGAAGATCCATATGAGGTCTCTGCTTATGTTAATCTAAAGCGATATGAATCAGGTGGTTTGGGGTATGGCTCTATCTTGTGATACCGTATTGTGTTAAAAGTGACGACGTGTTCCCCAACTGTAGTTAGTTGCGCAAATATTCTTATGCGCTCAGTTATTTGTAAAGCTTGCAATGACAAATACAGTTCTCTTCCGCTCCAGATTTGTGAGTAGCTGCGTTAGTTCTGCTAAGGCAATGAATTAATGCTACTCAACCCTCTTAGCGACACAGATAATCCACTGTGATCGGTCTAAGATAATTCCGTTTGATCTTACCAAATCCATAGAAATTGGCATTTATCTACCTCCGAATGCTTCTCCGAATAACATTAACCCTATCTAAAAGCTTCCAAATTTGCTCATTTCTAAGATTATTTGATTCGTTTCGGGATTTTCCTTAAATAAACTGACTGAACCGGTTAAGAGCAGCAAAGAAATATCTCTAAGTTAGGCTGATAAGAGTATTGGCGCTAAAAGGAGAATGTATAACCCTAGAAAAGTACGTTGTTGACCCAGCTTCAGAGATGAGGAACAGAGTTCAAAACAAACTATAATTATTTGTAATTTTGAATCAGACTCTCTACTCTAAAAATCTTCTTAATTGTTGGTGTTAATGCTTTTGTTGTTTCACTTTCGAGTAGGGAAGGTATGTCTGTTTGAGTTGAAAACATTCGAATTCTTGATTTTTACATAGGCTCGAACCGATTTTTACATAGGCTCGAACATTGACTACTGAAGATCATGTGGAATGTAAAACTATCTCAGCAACGAAACTGGCCTTATTCTTATAGTAGAACATCCACCGAGGATTGAACTCACTACATTTATAATGGCCTGCGAGAAGTACCTGCAACCGATCTTTCTATGGCAGACGCTTCATTTATTAAACTTAGATTAGACATTGGGCCATTATAGCAGAGTGCCTATAGGATCGAACTGAATACGATGTCTTTTCGGAAAAGAATCAACTTTTGAATATCTCGAGTACCGGCGGCGCAGCCTTAGTGACACAGCCTATAAGTGGGGACCTAAATGCATGAACAGAAGATCTGCCGTGGGATTACTCAGTCGTCAGTGAAATGCTATTGAATGAGCTTGCGTACTGTGTGACAGTTGTATTTACAATGTTCTTCACGTCTCACGCAATCACCTAGGTCTGTCAGCCCCACTACAGTCCAGATTTGACTCTCTACGACTTTTCACAGGGCTAGAATTACTGTTGAAAGTAAGATTTTAAACCGTGGACGAGATTAAGGAGAATGCGACAAAGCAAGTAATGCTGACCCAGAAAGAATATTTTGCAGACTGTTTTCAAAAGTGTAACAGATGCTGAGATCAGTGCCAGACGTCCCAAGTAAAATACTTTCAAGTGATCTAAGGCTATTTTACTTTGAATTGGTCTCAGTGGTTTCGTTAATATTAAATGACTAGATATTTTCCAGACATATCTTGTACATATTAGTAATGGTCTGAGACGTGCTTGCTAAGTATCGCTCTACGATGGGCACTCCTCACTATTTGGTTAGTATGGGCGTTGAAATCAAAGCACAGAATAAGTCGTGTTTAGTAAATATTCTCACTTAAACTGCATCACTGAATTTTAAGGAGAGATTTTCTGTTAACAAATATACTGAAAACTGTGCCACACGCACACATGCTAGCACATGTATAGTGTGACAGGGGACATTAAAGATATCTCTGTTATATACTTACATCCATGTCCCTGAGGTAAAAACACTCCCTGCTTTGGGTTCATTAATTCGTATGATGACAATGGATGTGGCAGTGTAGTATCTAACAATTACTCTTGGCTGAATGGTAGAAAACTTGCAGATTTCTAGGTTCACATTTACTTCGGAGCCTCGAGTTGGATTTTCTGTCGAGTTTTATTTTGTTAATTTCGTTTTTTTCTTTCCAAATTGGCTTCGGTAGATGTCACATACCAAGTGAAAATTCGCCGCACTCTATTGTTTTACTTGCTGAGTGAAGCCCCTCCATAACGCACAGTTTGATTATATATTTGTTTATTGTATCGAATATCTGCCATTCTGTATTGAAGTCAATGTAACAGACTTTTACCCAGTATTTGGTCTCTCTTTTCCTCTGCCGGGCAATTCGGCTCGCTGTCGGATTACGGTTGGTTACGAAATTAACAGAGACCTGATACCCAATATTTCAAGAATTAACAAAAAGAAATATGTGTTTCTATAGTATAAAAAGATATGAAATTAGATGTCTCTCCTAATCAATTTTAGTTGCCTTGTCCTTAGTTATTGTTCGGAAACTGCTCTGCATATAGAATGAATTCAATTGTAGTTGATCTAATATTTGGGGCGATCAAGCAAAAAACTCCCATTCTTTCGCAGGTTGTGCTGGCCCGTGCCTGACAAGTAGGGGTTATAAAGAATCAGGTACCATTTTCTTAATCAAAAAGCACTTTGTTAGCTTCATTGTGTCAGCGGTTAGTCTCCGTAGAAGAAAATGACAGTCAGAAAACTACAGAAACATTTATCTTAGCATTGTTCAGTTATTCATTGGATCACCAACATGAATTTATGTATTCAAAGCAAGCAGACAAAAAGAGAGAAATGCCACTGTACAAAGGATATGTATAAAGCAAATGATTGATGTATTCTATATAAAATATATGCAAGACATTGAATTACATTTCAAATATAGATGGATTTGCTCAAAAGTACCAAGCAATGTGGAAATTGGAAACCTGGTATCTTGATTGAACAGTAATTTTCATTGACGTCGATTCAAAAATGATTTTTCTTTTATGTTACGGAGTCTTCTCTTTCGCGCATTTCGTTTTAGAGGCTCACACTAGATGATATTTATGAGAGCAGCTACTGAATACTGTGAAAATAATTGAAACTATTGTGGTTATAAAATGCAGGTTCAACTCTCATCCGAAACTACTTAATATTTTGCGAAATGCGACTGGGATATTACAGGAGTGGCTACATAGGAAGCCATAATTGTAACTTCGAATCACGTCCGAGAATACGTTTTCATTGAATTCCTGCAATGTAATTGTTTATATAAAAAGCAGTACTGTAACTGAGCGGAATTGCGACTTTAAAGAATCTCACTAGTCTCTCTAAAATTCTAATTGTATTTCTAAACCCGTATAAATGTAAATACTTGTAAAATAAGAGGGTACATATGTTATTGTCTATTAATTACCTCCTTTCATTTTCTGATATTTCTGAACCGTCAGTATAGAAATATCTTGCAGAAAACAAACACCTGCTCAATATCAACGATTTCAAAAACACGGAGAAAAGATGGCTGTTGGCCTTTAAAAAACAGTATTTTTTCTCATATCTGAAAATATTTTGTCTAATGAAACTCATACATTACCTGGGATTGATCCTTCGATCTTCTAGACCGTGAGTCCGTGCTGCGCAGCCAAGCCTTAACTAAAATTACGGCTGCATCGTTTTTTCATTTAATTACATGGTCTTTTTCATAGTGACGTGTTTAATTCTGCAAAAATAGTCACGTGGCGACTTGATCCAATGAACTACCCTTTCGATTTCATGTAAATTTGCGAAAATGCCATTTGAAAAACGTTTAAATTGTTCATCTTTGGCGCATGTTTGTAATTGAGTTTGTGCGCGCATGCGCCCAGGTACTATTCAAAGGTAACCACAGATTTAACCGAATTACTCATATAAGACGACACTTATTCATTGAATCTTTTCATGGACATTTGAAGTGCACATGCTCAACTAAAAGAAAATTGAGTTACGTTACTCGGATTAGCTTGAAATTACAAATGATATTTGGACTTTATCTGAGCATCATGACTGACGGAACGCTAATCCACCGATGATTACGGACTGGATCGAGAGCTATAGACATTACCCTTCTCTATATCACTCTTACTCTCTTTCTATCTCTCTACACATTACATAATACAGTAAACTATCGTTGTAATGGTACTCGTTCTAACGGCACTATTTAATAACTCCCGCTTTCTAACGGCACGTTTGTTTTATATTCTCGTAAGACTATTGTCGGAGATTAGTTTGCAGGAACAGCACACGGACATTTCAGTGCATTATTTTAAGAACTAAAATTAGTAAACCCTTAAAATAATGCCGCCTGAATGGCGTTAGATTGTGAAAGAGTCATACAAAGTAACTTTTGTCTGTACTTTTTGGTTTCTCATTATTAATACACTTCGCATAAAATCCATCCGTTATAACGGCAAATTCATTATACGGGTAAATTCATTATAACGGTACTGTTGAAACCTGGGATGCCTTAATGACTTAGTTCTGTCTTGTTTTTCTAGCATTATACGATTTTGTGGGAAAAAAGATGGGACATATCGACTTTATTTGCAATGTACATTAAAAAGAGAAACCCGAAATAAACTTAAAAATGAAAATATTTGCTGCTGGCAATAAGATATACTTGGCATCTTGCGATTATTGGAATAAAAAAGCAATTTGATAAGCATATGCACATTGTTTTGTATCTACGTGAGTAATGTTTATTCTAATCTCGAATCAGGAATAAATAAATAAAGAATCTGTCATCTATGATAAGCCAAGTTCGCACAGGACAAATTGTTCGCATTCATAGTTGATAGAAAAATGCAGATACAGATATTCAGAAATATTTCTGCGATACATGTTTAAAATATGTACGAGTATTCGGCCTTCAAACAATTATGACGAGAAGCCAGAATCAACATGACTTATGATACTAATGCATATAATATACTGGCATACTGCAGAAATGGCATGATACATATATGAGTGGCCGCGCATGATAAGTGTCCAACGCACTATTTTTAAAAGTTTATATTTTCATTATTTTTAGAGCTACAATGCTCATTTTTATTTCGAAGCTTGTACACTGCATTATGATTCATAGGAAGTTCAAGTTTAAAATAAACAGAGCATTGTAGCTCTTAAAATAACGAAAATATCAACTTAAAACAAAATGGTGCGTTCGGTATTTATCATGAGCGGCCACTCATATATTCCTGTTGACTGAAATATATACAATAAAGTCTAAAGATTTAAAATAAACATATTGTACGGCGTTCACATTCATGATGTATGGGGTGACGAAGAATACACTATCAATGGTTTGCGAAACCATCATATTAACCTATGCCACACAAAGTTTACTTCTGGACGACGTTTTCATACAATTAATTAAAGTCAAAGATATTTAGATGGCGTTTGAAATTAAATCCATGCAAAATGCTGGGTACATAGGTTATTGTCTATAATTACATCCTTTCAGTTTGTTTCCCAGTTTCCCACCATCAGTTTACAAAAATCCTTTCCATTAAAAATTTAATCTGTCCCAAAATAGATTTTTTTCGCAAATCCTGTCTGAAGAAATCTACTGAAAAGAAATACTGACGAGACAAGAATCTTTGGGGTTGACTTTAGACATTCAAGATGAAGTCCAATCGATTTTTCGCGTTTTTGTTTTCGAAACAAATAATTAAAGGCTGGGACAGTTTCAAAATCTTTAGAAAGAAAATCAATAAAAAGCAAAGATTAATCTCAAACGAAAATTCTACATAAAGAAGTATTTGACAGAAAATAAGCCAGACAGGAAT
>VCCN01005109.1:1585694-1595741 GCA_006491835.1 Architeuthis dux | reverse complement strand
CCACAGCATTAGGACCATAAACGGCGGGGCCTGTGTGCGGAGCAACAATCCAGCCTAAGCAATGAAGTTTTAAGGTGAAGTGTCACTTTCCCAGGGACCCCACCCTTTAAACCAAGGGTTTACATCCCATGGAACACCGGAGTGGCGCGAATAAGAGCAGAGCTCATAGATCGTAGGTTTGACAGGAGTGTTCTTCTCCTGACAGATGCCAGGGCTAGCTATTGATGTTTGCCACCCCTTTGTGGGGATGTTTCGACAGTAAGGCTGAACTGTGGTTAGACCACTGGACGTGTACATTCCATAGTTGGTAGATGCCTCTGCTGGCTATAGAGTTCTACCGAACCTTTGAAGGAGAAGCAGGATGGAACGCTGCCTGCAACTCTGATCACAGATTATCATGATAGTGCGGCTGTCTGCAACTGTAGGCGTAGATCCTCGTGACGGAATAGAAAAAAAATGTTTTCTTTTAAATCCGCGTCTACTTTTTAAGTTTTAACTTAATAAGAGTCCATAGTTTATCTCCCACAGTTTATATACCGCAAATTTGCAAAGGAAACAGTTACAGTCGGATCCCCCGCCCCGTCGCTTGTGACTGAACACATCTATGCTTGATTTCTGGGTAAATTACTATTTTATTTTAGTAGTAATCGTAAGCAAAACAAAATAAATTCAACTTGGTTTTTGGCAGACAACCGAAAATCAATCAATTGTTAGATAGATGTTAACAAGTTATATTTTAGGTAAAAACATATCAGATTGCTGCAATGGAAAGATGACTGTATGGTTTCAAAATCTAGTGAAGAATTAAAAGCTACAGATTTTTAAAATTATTAAGTGGAAGAAGATATATGTGTGTGTATGTATATATTTATATACATATAAAACATCAAGATGGTTTGATTGAGTTAGATAGATGGATAGATAGATAAATATAGAGACTCACTTAATCAGAATGAAAGATAACTAGCTTTATAATTAACTAGTTAAAAGCACAAACAACATAAAAAGCTCAAGATAGAATCGATCTTAACCCATCTCCCTGTGATTTGCCTCCGATAAAAAATAAGTTTGCATTTATTTTACTTTTAACTTTACTTTTTCTTTCCTGCTAAAGCCTTGGTAAGTATCAGTTATTTGTATCCTTCTTGTCAATTATTTTAGTATTTTTTTAATGACGCTCTTTTTACATGTACGAACTCCTTAAAATACATGTGTTGTTAATAGATTTCTGTAATTCCATGATTTTTCTTTCTGTTTTCCTTTACAGGTAAGTCCTGAGTTATTTATTCTTGCTTAAGTGTGACACTCTCCTTTGGGGTAAGTATATGTTTACCTAAATGCAGTATATATTTCATCGATCTGTTTTGCGTTATGTTTGTGTCTACCAAATAATGAAGAAAAGGACATGATGTTTTAAAATTATAATTGATAACGTTAGATTGATAATTATTAAACAACGAAGTCTCTTGAATGTTACAATTTATTCTGTGAACAAAACTAATGAATGGCCTGTCTTAGGTGGTCATGAAGAGAATGACTTGCATCCCAAGAATGCACATCTGTGTATGTGTGTCTGATATATATGTACGTGTGTGTGTGTGTGCATTATTATTTTCAGTTGCTACTTAAGAATTTGGTAAATGTTGGAATGCAAACCATTGGCGCGTTGTCGAAGGACACATAATCGTTTACTTCAGCTGTTAGTCAAGCAAGCATATGCATACCCAGCGTTGCCCGGGAAAATTCCAAATCTAACAACACAGGAAAGCACCCCCACCGGGCGGGCAAGCACACTCCCGGGCATACCCGTGCAGACCAGCGCGCACCCTTGGGTAGACCTGTTTAACCCCTCCTAAAACCTTAAAAAATTATTTTTTCTCAAAATTGAGAAGTCATGTGCTCACTTTTTGCGTTAGTAATCCACACGTCAAAGCGGTCTAATGGGTTTAAATTGTACTCATGTTTCATTGTAGCGTTTGGGTTGGGTTAGGGTTTTTGGTAGGGTTAGGGTTTTTGCTCCAGGAAAAACAATAGGGATAGGGTAATATTACTTTTAAAATACTACCAAACTGTCATAAGCGTTGAGAAAAAAAGAAATTCACATCCGCGGTTACCTATGACGAATGGAAATTAAGGTGATTTGTGTGTGATTTTTCTGTGTGTCTGTCCGTAACAATAGACTCTTCAACGGTAACAATTTTGCTGGTAAAAATATCTCCTACCCCACTTTCTGAATCAATGAACTCTTCCACCGATATGAGTTTAATAGTCTCTTTTTAAAAAAAAACAATTATATCATATAAATTCAAATATATCCGTGAATTTATTTCACAGGGATTAACTAGTTTTAAGTATAGCGTAACATATCTTAAAATTGATGATTCAAGCTCCACCTGATATTCCAAGCTTTAAATTTCCAAGCTCTTCTCTTATTGTTGCTGGAGTTTGGTTATTATCCCATCATACAGTTTTATAAAAATCAAACAAAACAATCAGGCCACTTCACTTGTTTAATATGGCAAATGACCTGTTACTCAGAATTGCAAGATGCAGTGATCAGCTGTTAAGATTGCTTCCGGTACGTTATTTCTGGCACAGCCAACACCACATACCGCTGCCAGGGTAGCTAACAACGCACTCTGTCCAGGAGTCAGGTCTTTGATCAGATGTGCAGACGAGTCTCTCTTCTTTGGTTGACTGCACTCAGCAAACCATTGAAGACATTGATCGGTGGCCGACACTTTGTGTTGATCCCCGTCATCCTTAATAGAATCATTTGCCATTCAGACCAGCCGCTGAGGCAGCGTAGATGTAGACCCTTGATGTCGGGTGTGGGCACTTGCAGTTTCACTTCTGTGAGTTCTTATCAAAAGGTTTTGGCTTATGGAAGTGAAGAAGGAATAGTGACGCCTGTCAAAACGATGTGATATGGTTGGCAACACAGGAAAGTTAGAAGATTCTGCTGCTGGGGTAACGGATAAAAAGGGAGGAGAGAAAGTGAAGCGTCAAAGTGTGTGATGTGAGAGAATGGGAGTTGGAGATGCGCGAGAAAGGAGGGAAAAGAACAAGAAGAAGATTAGGGAGGAGAAAGATAGAGGAAATGAGAGAATATGTCAGATCTGAAAGAAGCAATAAAACCGAGTCGATAATAGAGAAGGAAGAGAAAAAATGATAGAAAGGAGAAAGATAAGAAAGATTAGGGGACAGAAAAGGAGAGAAATAAATGATGGATGATTAAAAGAAAGATTAAAAGAAATAGAAAAGAGGAAAGGAAAGGTTAGAAGTTAGAATAGGTCGCACAAACAGAGAAGAAAATCATTATTTCAAAAAGATTAAAACGAAAAGACAGTTTGGAAGGAAATGTGTATTAATTCTTCAAGGCAAACACTTTTTAAAAAAGAAAAGGTGAATACAGATCGTTGAACGAACAAGAAAGGGAAGTTTGCATGGGTAATGTTAGACATTGTCCCGTTTGGTGGGTGTAATTGTTGAGTGAAATCATTGAGTGAAATCGTTGTGTGATTCCTACTACTGACAATGGTCGGTATTCCAACCAAGGTGAGGTAAAAGCGAGGATTTCGATATCTGATTTTCTAGGCAGACATACCTTCATCATTAAGAAGATTGGAACAACACACTGTTTCTATCACAAATTCTCCACTCTTGCTCCGCACCTGGCCCGACTACACTAAATAAATAAATATTGTGAGCCTACCACGGCGGACTGTTTAAGAAGCACGTCTAGCAATACAGTTCACAAATATAGTGATTCTAGTACTTACTAGATGCAACATTTATCTGGCCTTGAGCCAGACTAAGATAAAGTTATTTAGATATGAAGAAAACGACGAGAGAAGACAGAAGAAACCAAAAACATAGATAAATAAATAAGACCGTAACAGGGAAAAAATGGTATTAATTAAGAGTTGACCGTCAGAAAAAAATACAGAAGTAGACGGCCAAGAATTTGAAGAACAATAGAAGTTGGTAGGAAAAATCATTTGATCCAGAATTAATTCCTTTGGAGGATGTGCCGTTTGTGGCTGTCCACGTCATTGTCCATTGTCCACACGCTTTGATGAGCCAAGTGTCACTAACGCCTGCAGGGACAATACTTGCAAGGAATCGCTGGAGTTACGAAAATGTCAAAGCAAATGTTCAAGTGATGTCCTGTCGCTTTTAGAGCGCACCGAAATAATGGAAACTGCTGCTTCTTCTCGACAGCACCTGCCATCTGCAACTCTCGTCGTCGTCGTCGTCGTCGTCGTCGTCGTCGTCGTCAGCTATTTTTCTGTTAATCACGCCGTCAAGTAAAGGTTCAGGGTTGCGTCACATTTATTGAAAACAAAACCCATAAACCGAGTTCGAATTCCGGCTAAGGCTGTTTATGTCCTTTTTGCATTAATACCCATGAGAAAGTCATGAATCCACTTCTCCCTGTCCTCTGTTTAATCGCCATATGTCTTTAACATATATCGTCACTGGTACGTCATGATGGTTAACAAAGAAAAGAATGCGTAAGCGAGCAATCCAAAAAAACACTCTCCCATAACTACATTTTTGCCTAGGTAGTAGCTAAATGTTGTTACACCCATTGTCATAGCTGTTAAGTGTTGAACTTAATGTATTGGCAATTTGCATGTCATTCTCATATAATGTTTCCCTGTTTTCAGAACATACAAACAATTCATCTACTCATATAATTAATAGTGTGACCCTTTCTGTTTCTCTGTTCGTAACAATAGACACTTCCACTTAAAGGTAACATTGAGCTGATAGGAATATCTCCTACCTACCACTTGAAAAATTGACTCTTCCACAGAAACGAGTTCAATAGTTCTGTTTCTAAACATTCATCACGTAGAAAACCAAATATATTCGTGTTTTTTTTTACAGGAATTAACTAGTATATATATCATCAGCAGCAGCCGTTTATAAGTCCACTGCTGGACAAAGGCCTTTCCCATATCCTTCCGCCACGTCTTACTGGCAAACTTTTCTATCTCGTCCCTCCATCTTGCGTCTGATCTTTTCCTACTGCTTTTACTGTCCCATGGGCACCAATCGTTTAATCTCTTCCCCCATCTATTGTCACCTCTTCTTGTTAGGTAACCAGCCCATTTCCATTTTTTGCTGCTTAATTATTTGTATAATATCCTTCACTCTAGTCCTCCCTCTAATCCATGTTGATCTTTTTCTATCTCTTAGTTATCCCTAGCATTGCTCTTTCATGGCTCTCTGTGCTATTTTAAGATGGTTTTCAGCTCGTTTTATTAATTTCCATGTTTCGCATCCGTAATTCATGGCTGGTATTATGGAACTGTTGTATACTTTACGCTTTGAGCACATTGGCAAGGTGCTCTTCAGAATGTCTCTATTCATACCAAATGAACCTATATATACTAATAGATAGATTGATTGAAGAGTATATGCAGAGTTGTTTTTCTTAAAAAGAATATATATATATATGTGTGTGTGTGTGCGTGTGTGTGTGTGCATGTGTGTTTATGTGCAATTGTGTGTGTGTGAGTGTGTGTTTAGACAGCTGTCCTTCATTAATATATGTTTGCATTTTAAGAATACGTTTTAGTTAACCTTTCTTGTTTACGTACGCAATAACTATCTGGTGCCTTCAATCTTACTTCTGGCGATCGTCATGTTATTTGTTTTTCAATTTTTGAATACTATTTAAACTTGACGTTTGCCGTTGGCTTAAGATGACGTTGCGCATGAGAAATGTGTCCAACCTACAAATTTGATGTTCGTGCATCATAGGGAACACAATAATAAATCCGTAGTATGACATTAGCATCGTTAAATGAAGATTTTTGAAAGTAAACCTTGTTAGTAATTTTGTTTATATTCATTAGATCTAGACATGCGTTCTCTTGTACATTAACAAGTAAAGTTAACTAAAATACCCTAGTCTATCGTCTTTATATCTTACTTTCTTGATTACTTCCTTTCTCTTTCAGTTCTTTCTCTCTTTCGTTTTGTTATTTCTTCTTTGCCAGCTTCTATCTTTCTTTCTTCTTTCTTTCTTCTTTTTTTTCTTTCTGTCTTCATTCTTTTTTTCTTTTATCTTCCTTTCTTTTCATGTTTTCTTTATTATTTGTTTCCTTCTTCATTTCTTGGTTGCCCCCCATCGTTCTTTCTTTTTTTCTTTCTTTCTACATTTTCTGCTTTTTTTTCTTTCTTTCATCTTCAGCATCATTTATTTATCTTTCCTCTTTTTTCTTTCAAACATTAAATCTTCTGCTCATGTTCTATCATTAGTTATCCTCTTCGCCTTCTTTCTTTTCACTAATTCATCCAATTATCTGCTTTATTCTGCCACACGTTTGTTTTTCTTCCATCTTTATTTTTCAACTCTCCCATACTCGGTTTCTCCCTTTCTTTTTACGACTTTCCCTCTTCATACTTTGCACATGTCTCTCCTAAGAATTTGTGATTCTTCCTCAATATTTCTTTTATTTCAACTCCCTCGTTTCTCGTTTTCTCTTCCATTCCTTCTCATTCTCTCTTTCTTTTGCCTCTCTTTCCTCCCATCGCTCAATTTACATTTATTTTCCTTTCCCTTCCACACCCCCTCTTAAAAGACGTCCTCGTCTTTCTTTGCGCACATCTCCTTTCTATCAACACGTTCTTCTTACCGTCAAATTTCCCTCTCTCTCTCGCTCTCTCTCTCTCTCTCTCTATCTATCTCTATCTCTATCTCTATCTCTCTCATCATCTCCATGTCAGATTCCATATTCTTATTTTAATTTCTGTTCTCCAACCTATCCGTCAGTAACTTACTTCCCTCACATTTCCAAGACACAATACCCCACCATCTATTCATAAACCAACCTCGACCTTCCAGGCTCTACCTGTTCGTCACTTCCCTCCTTGTTTGCTGCATATAGCAAGTCATTCGCTATTAGGGAAACAGATTTCAAACAAGCTTACAACTTCTGTCACTCATGAGGCGGGCGGCATGACATCTTAATTGAATCTGCGTGCGCGTTGCTGGCATCACCGGAAAACCCCCGAAAAGTGACGAACAGCAGTAACATCTCTCCTCCCTCTGACCCTCTCTTTATTTTCAACTCTTGACTCTCCCCGTATTATTCTCTCCTTACTCTCCCCGTATTCTTCACTCCTTGCTCTCCATCATTTTCATCTTTTATTTCTCTTTCCTCTTTTTTCAATGAGTTTGTCTTTTATTTGTCAGTTTTTAATTTCCCTCATCGGATTTTCTTATTTTCACCATCAATTCATTTGTTCTTCCTGTTGTGCGACTTTTTTCTAGTTTTCTTCTTTCAATTCTATGAAGATTGCATTCTCATTTTCCCGTGAAATTCTCCCTATGCTGACCCCCACTTCGTTTCTCCTCCTTGCATTTTCACTCTTATTTATATTTTCGGCTTATAACACACATTTTTAACGAGGCCATTGTTGCTCCACTTCTACGCATTCTGACCCATAGTTCCAATGTATTAGACACTTTTTTGTTGTTGTATTCTTATTCTTATTCTTATTCTAATTCTTATTCTTATTCTTATTCTTATTCTCATTCTCATTCTCATTCTCATTCTCATTCTCATTCTCATTCTTATTCTTATTCTTATTCTTATTCTTATTCTTATTCACATCTTCATAACGAAGCTATCTGTTAATGGTGAGAAGGGTTCTAGCTAGAGGAGATCCCCTTAAAGCATTAGCACACTACACAGCTGTTTGTCCGGCATGGTATGAAGTGTCCCAATTCTTTTTCGGATATCCTCTTCCTCGAATCTATTCGTAGGGACTTTTGGAACCGTTCTCCTTGAGCCAATAAATACGGACACGACCGTCATGTTCTATAACCGCTTAATTCCCCGAGAGAGCTTTTGGTGATTCTCCATTTTTTAAAAATCTCTTTCATTGTCACCCTCTGGTCCTCTCCAGCTGCTATTTGGATGATGTTGTCTGTCCATTTATTTTCATCATCAATCGCGTGATTCTTTATAAGTGATCCGAAGGATCTAATGGAATACATAGGAGCATCTGTAAGCGGAGGTCGTGATAATCATCCCTCTATGTTGCCTGGATGGAGGCAAGTGTATCGGGGCTTTTTGATGTTTCAGCTGCATAATCATTGTTCTGAGCAGTTTTATTAGCGGGGATTCACTCGTGCGATTATCTTGTCAGCATTTATCTAACACACACGCGAACCAGAAAGCATTGCGAAACAGAAATAGAAGATAGAGAGTCAAAAGAAAACCATAACAAAAGGAAATAATCAAGAGGAGAGATTAAAAGAAGATGAACGATTGATATGAGAGAACAAAAGGGTGAAACGTAAAGAGACATAGCCCAAAGGAAAGAGAATACGAAAGGGAGGAGAAAATAGAAAATTGGTGCTGATGGAACGGACAAAGAATTAAAGATGATGTGAGCTGTTAAGAAAACCGAAACAAAGAAATCATAAACATAATTATTAAAAACACGTAACTTGAAAATGTACTATGCATAAGATTTTAAAAAAACAGAACTGTTGGCATAGGGACGAATTGTGAAATGCGGAAAAGCAAGGAAAGAAAGCAGAACAGATAAAACTGAAAAAACTGGAGAGAGACAAATTGTACTAAATTAAACAAGAGACGATATGAGTCGGATAAAAAAGGTGCGAAATGAGAAAAATGAGTTATAATGAATATAATGGAATGCAAATGTAGAAGAAAATGTAAAATTCGTTACTGGTAATTTGAACAATGTTCGTGACATCTTTAGCAGGATTTCAGAGACTTCAGAAAAAAATGGTTAACCCCCTACTTTTTTGCATTGTTCAGTTACACATTCCATCTGACACAACGATTGCAAGACGTTGATTCGACCAAAGTTTTATTAACCGAATACACATAATGCTACCATAGTTTTGCAGAAACGAAGCTGCATTTCTCCCTGGATCTTACAATCATTGCGACAGAATTCTTAAAAGAGAAAGTCTTTCATTTATTGATAATACTTAAGATTAATTCAGTATGGAACATGGCCAAAATGGAACCCTGTTAGGATCGTACTCACTACAGTAATAATTGTCTGTTAGATTAGCTTGCAAACCATAGTTTAACGTCTATTTCCACTAGTTGTACTTTAAAAATATGTTTACTAAGCTAAGCTCCGTATGACAAAAGAACTCAAGAGTGGAGCACACAGTGCAGATCGAACTATAGTAGCGATGATATGTACTAAGTATTATTTTGGACGATACTAGGCACAACAGTGGCACCACAGTGAGTATCAAATAACCATTACTACTGTTGGGAGAACAGTAGTAATGGTTATTTCTTGAGTTATGTACAGTCTGAAACAACTTCATTGTAGCATGTCAACAAGTGGTGATCGAACTCGCGCAGTTGCACAGTACTTGGTGATTCGTGGCAAAGGTTTTATATTTACTATGTCTAGTTCCGGGGGACCCGCTTCTCAAGAGAGCATCTAACCATTGCACAAAAATGGATAGTTTCAGTGTTGATCTTTGATGTCTGAATCGTGCTAAAAAGCAAGAGCCGAAAGAACTAGGCAATTTTATGTCTCGAACCACGTGTGGGGTTTCACATTTCATTTTACCTTGAGTAATTTTCTCTTGTGAGGAGGCGAATAAACACCCACAACACTAGCAAATTCGTCTCCGAGAAGAACTAGCAAACCAACGCACTACAGAAGGTGCTCAATTTATTCATCCTTTAACTTTCATTCGTAAACAAGAAAGGACTGTGCATTTTATTTAGAGTCGGAAAAAAGTTCTAAAATAAGATAGAATTTAACCGTTGGCTCGGGTTTTCAATCCATAGTAGACCATACTTATTAACCACGAAGAAGTGTATTGTTAGCATTAATCCATAGGGAGTCTAACCATCAATCTTTTAAGTTATTGCGTCTACCAATAATATCATTCATTGACTAAGAGGATGTCATTGGGGACAAAATGTACACCTCTCCATCATTGGCACAATTCTCAGCGGAATGAACGATTCTCTTTCGTGCTTCAAAGTGTTCAATGTGTGGAGGATATATATATAT
>VCCN01005109.1:1257272-1271375 GCA_006491835.1 Architeuthis dux | reverse complement strand
TAAAATATCATTTAATAATATAAAATCATTGTCCAAATATGCCTGGTTTATAAGAAATGAAAAGCTAACACTTATTATCAGATGGTAATTTATTAACACAACACCTGACTGTAAAAACACAACACAACAATGCTACTTATGTTGGGAAAAATTAAATATTATCGAATTTCCAAATGAGCAACTTCTTTTAAATAAACGAAATGAATTGGTAGCCAAGTGCAGCCACATACACATGTGTTTATTAAAATATTTCGTTAACAATGAACTAAACGACAATTTTAACGACTAATGTATGAATCGAAAATTTACACAAATTACACTTAGTATCCTTTTTTATTTTGACACCATATCTAACATAAATTAGTTACACATTATTAATTCACATTCCAAGTAAACCCTTAATAAATTTAAAATATTAAAAACCGCCGGATATACAATGATTCTTTTTTAAATAACCACTATCAACCATAATGTATGAATTTGAAATTCAATATTAAGAATGCTGAAAATCAGGGTATATATAAGATCAAGTATACATTTTAAAGATCATTTCTCACCTGAAGATTCACTAATAAGTATGAAACAAGAAAATGTATATATAATAATTTGATGGAGTCCCCACGACAAATTTGTTTCACTCTTATTAGGGAATCTTCAGGTGAGAAATGTTCTTAAAAATTCATACTATGGTCAAGATATGTACGCCTTCTAGATTAGATTTCTGCAAATGTCTCTGTGCTGAAAAAAACAACAACCCCGAAACCGATGGTGGGAATGAAAGAAATATCCTTCCTATGTGTAAATAAGCTCTATCTTAAATAAACTGCATTTCATGTTGTCTGATATATCAAGTCATTAAGAGTGCAATCTGTAAAATATATTTAAAGACTATATGTATATATGTGTGTGCGCGCGGATGTGTATGTATGTGTGTATGTGTGTGTATGCATGTATATATATATATATATATATATATGTGTGTGTGTGTGTGTGTGTGTGTGTGCATGGGGAATTAATAATTGTAATAGAGAAATATTAGTTATCCTTTGCGCAGTTACAATTACTTGATGGGTACACAATCATTCCATCAACGCAGATACCAATTGTAAAAAACCGCCATGTTACCTGAAGTTTCCCAACTATTAGATATTATTAAACTAAATAGACTTTCTTTATTTCATTTCTAGGAATGCCAAGTAATTGATTTGAAGCATTCGATTACCCTAGATAATGTTAAACTTTTTTTTCGCAAAATAACCAAATCAACGTCAGCCATATTTATAAATATCTTGCTACCAAACTTCGAAAATGATTGATTGAATTTACTGGGGTTTTTTTCGGAAAATAAAGCAAGGGAAGTGAACATACGGGCAGACAGTTTATTTTAAGTAATTTTTTTTAATCGATTTTGTGATTTGGAATCGATTTTTACCTTGGAAGTGTCTGGTACTCGTGGAAGAAATAAGTTGAGAACACATTTAGATTTCAACGTTTATAATAAAAAAAGATTTATGGGAATCCGGAGTGACATTTCGTGAAATGCTTAATTGTTGGTGCCAAAAAACAATAATATAAGTCACAAGTCAACGTCCAGTTCCATACATTCATGCCTTGTAAGCTAATTAAGATATTCGAGTTTTCTTTTTCAGTTTATCTTAATTGCAAAATTTAGTGAATTAAGGAGCGACTTACAGACTTTTCTTTCAAAGAACAAAAGTGGTCAGGGTCGTACTCAAGGCAGTTTAAACAGGGCAGCTGCACGGGGTCCTAACATTTTAGGAGACCCAAACAAATATGTCTTAAAATATTTTTTTTTATTTTCAATGTTTTTCAGGATTTCAATTTGTTTGAGTATTTATCATGTTATTGATCCTTAAAGGACTTTACGTTAAATTAAACATCATAGTTTTGTGAATATTTCATTTTTGTTTGAAAATAATAGTTAAGTACAAAATTAGCTTAATCTGACAAAGGACCAGATTAATGAGGGATTCTGACGATTAAAGTAGTCACACGTGTATAAATCCAGCGAGTCTAAGTTGCTAACCATTACTCAACAAGAACACAAACCCAATTAATTATAATGTTCTCTCTAAAACCTGCTTCAATTTTGTTCCACGTTTACATTTCTAAAAATATTGATGACGTCGTTGCCAAGGTTGCTTCCGATGTAAACTGTCATTGTTGAAATTTAAATAAATGTTCCTACATAATGCTGAATTTCTTGGCAGGTACTAATAAAAATAACTTATGGAGATTTGAGCAATTCATCATTTTTAGTTTGGCGAAATAATTGAAAGCTATAAATTTATAAAAGTAGTGTAATTTTGTCTCTGAGTTTCTCTTGAAATCTGTCAAAACATACACACGCATATGTGTGTGTGCGCGCGCTTGTGTGTGTGTGTGTGTGTGTGTGTGTGTGTGATTATAAGTATGTGATTGTAAGTATGTTCTAGTATGTATATATATATATATATATATATGTGTGTGTGTGTGTGTGTGTGTGTGTGTGTGTGTGTGGCTGTTTATACATGGGTGGATATCTACGGTTGATTAAATATATTGCTACACAAATCAATGCTCCTATTTGTATGCAAATAATTGCTATGTTTATCTAGGAGATGTTTGTATTAAAAGAATTCGTGTACAGCCTGAACTTTAAGAGAGACTGATGAACAAATAACACATCCACACTCATTTATTTTCTTTATTGTTTTCTCTATTTTTATTGAGATATGTTTTATTCGCGTTTGTTTCCTTTGTGCAAAATTGGCAAATATTGTCTTTCGATGATAAATTATAGTATAGATATTTCTTTAAAATTTGTTCTTGTCTTGACGACAATAACTGTTTTATTTGGAGAAAACAATAAAGTGCCGGAACAATTTCAAAGAAATATTTACGAGTGACGCTGACATCTCCTTTAATATTTTCGTAGAGTTTCGTCGTTTAACGTCAATCGTTGGACATAGACTTTCCCAAGGATCCGCCAGACCTCTCGATCGTGGGCGTCGCGGCGCCAATATTTCCTGGACTTGGCAAAATCGTCGTGCTATATTATTTTTTGTCGGCCACAATTTCGCATATGATCACAGGGGATCCACGTTGTAAATCGTTATGTCCGACGGTTGTCTAACATTCTTGCAACATGGCCTGTCCATTGTCATTTGAGTTTTCTATGTTCTGATATATCAGACTCCTGTTTGTTTCTCTAACATACTGGGCTGTCTTGTGGTCTCTCCATATATTTAAGTATGACCCTTCCTTGTGCACATCGCATAGTTCTTAGTTTGAGTGCTAGTCTCTTGGTTAGGTTCCATGTTTCCACTCTATAGGTGAATATTGGGATGCATTGGTTGTAGACCCTTCTTTTTAAAACTTGCTCTTCGTTTGATTTCTTCTTTGGAGGATTTCACGGAGACTCTCCATCCCAGATAAATGTAGTGGTCTTCGCATGAATCAAAATCTAAAACGGATATGTCGATGAATTATATCTCTCTATATATGTATATGCATGTCTGGTTAAATTGGATGGACAAGCAACATTTTGTTAATTTGTTATTAAATTGTTATTGTGTCCAAGAGAACGTATGTTTGGATCCATAGAGTGTAATTGTTGTCCAAAAGTGTTATCATACCCAACACATTCGGCTAAACAATTAGCCATTATCAAGGTCTTTGAAAATTCCACAATTCCACAACCGCTGTGTATTTGGCTTAGCCATTAGTGTGTTCATGTGATGTTTTGCAGGGGGGGGGGTAAATTCTAAGTTGGGAAACAAGAATAATTTAATAAAAAATAACTAGATGTTCCTTGTCTGTCGTATTTAATCAGGCATGCATAAATGAAGTATTTCTGCTCAAGTACACATATATATGTATCTATATAACAGTTGATTTTTCCCTGGGATCTTCCTCTTAAAAGTAACAATTTTGCTGATAAAAATATCTCTTACTCACCCTTTGAAACAATGGACTTTTCCATTTAAACCAGTTTAGTGGTCTCTATTCTAAAAAAAAGCATCACATTGAAATGCATATATTTAATATTTTTAATTTATGTGACTCGATACGATCTGTTTAGCAGATCGTATCGGGAAAAATGACGAAAGAAAGGAGCAGGAAAGAGAAAGTAAGGAAAAATGAGACTGGAAAGAGGAAATATATTTTTCCAGTCTTATTTTTCCTTACTTTCTCCTCTTTTCTTTCCTGCTCCTTTCTTTCATCGTTTTGTTATCCTTTCTTGTCTTTTACTTTGATTTTACTTTTGTATTTCTTTCCCTCACCCTTTCCCTTCTTTCACCCAAAATAAAAGGAGCATTAAGACCGTGAAACGCAAATAAACTCTTTGGCTTACGTAATAGCGCTTATTTTGTCTATATAGCTTTCCAATTGGCTTACGTGCAGAAACTCTTTTATATTGGCTTACCTAATCGCGTGTATTATGTCCATTTATTCGCGAAGTTTTTTCAGGTCCCTTTATAATTACATTGTTTAATTCACTTATTATGTTTCGATGGGATTACGTTGTGTGTGTGTTTTTTATCGAATACAAAGAGCCTGTTTTGATGTTCATGGTACACTTTTCTTAAATTATCTGGGTTTTTGTGATTTTGTTTGCCCTATTGACACATTCTTACTTCAAAGCTGAGGACAGACATTTTTCTCTCCTTCTTCCTCTTTCTCTCTCGCTGATTGATGCCTATTTAGACGGACGGTGAAGATAAATTTCTCTACAGATATTACGGCATCGACCAGACGAAAGAAAAACATTATTACAGTCGAATATTTCTTGATTGCCTTCCGAAAGAAATGTCTAAAATGGCAAGTATCAGCTTAAATAAGCATAAATTAGTTCAAACATGTAAATATTCATAGAGTTGCTTGAATGCACCAAGTCGTTCAACTGCGTTCGAAAGACTAATCTGCTATTTTCTTGTACACAACATATGGAAGCAGGTATTCGATAAGATATCGTAACACATAGACAACTATTCACACGTACGTTTGATGTATTGAGAACAATTAGTTTGATCCCGTTTCAACTACATGCAATCTATTTTAGAATAAATAATATATCAAGATGAAGACATTTCTAATGTTCCACTCAGGAAGTAATATATATGTATTTGATTTGTTAATGTTGAAGTCTAACTTTAAAATATCTATGCTTAGGTTAAATTCTAAAGGTATTAATTCATCAAAATAGGTTTCCATATGATAAGTTAATGAATTAGGTTGTGATATTTTGGCATGTTTCGACTATTTTCATTCAAAGATCGTTTAAAGGTAATTAAATTTCGAACAAATAAATTAAAATTCTCGCTTTTATATGTATCTTTATGCTAAGGGAGCATTTAATCGCTCATTGGCCCTTGTATGCATGTATGTATTTATGCATGTGTATATGTATGTTTACTGATCAAAAAGAGAATCATTGAAAGAAATATTCCAATACTATGGGTGAATGACTCAGAATTTATTAATATATTTTATTTTGTTTTGGTCATTGTTTCTTCAGTATTTGAGAGTTCGCTTCTGTAGAAACACATGTATAATGCTTCTCTCCATTCAGCTTTACGCCAGTCGAAGCTCAACTTAAAAGGAAAGGTTCCTACCATGGAGCAATGGTTACAAAGCTATTCTCGCAGAATATGAACTTGTGGGAATCTTTACCCACTGTCAACTGTGGCCTTGCGGTATTGGAGACGACCAAGCTACAAGAGAAGTGGAATTGAGAAGACGTATTGTGTTGCTCCAAGCTTGTAAGCTGTGAGAACGCCTGTCTCTCTTGAAAATATTGACTTTTACCTGGATTTGATCAATGGTCAATGGTGTCGGAAGCAAATACTCAGATATCTTATACATTAAACAGAACTCAAATCAAAATAAGTAAAGCATATTTTTGGAAAACTGTGTGTATAAAAAGATCAAATAAATGTATTGGTTATTCTTGGATATTCAAGTCCAGTTTCCAACTTCAGAAGAAAATGAACTTTTAACTTCTGGTTGAATAAGTGGGGAATATTTTCATGACATTCTGTAGACATTACAAGACACGGCCTTGGGGGGCGGAATGGCGCTCTCAATATCTGCTGTCATTTTAACGATTTTAACAATTTCATCATTCTAAACTGCAGTCTTTTTGTTTCTTTTCTTTTCTTGTTCATAGCACTATTAATCTTTTTTTTTAATAGGCTAAAAAGCAATGGATAAATTAAAATGCACTCAGAGCGCGCATATCTCTGCCAACACCATACACTATTTAAAAACTGAATGAAAATCAGTTCATATATAGCTACGATGCAGAGGTAACTTAATATATTAAGACTATTGTTTTAATAAATATAAACTATCTTTCAAGTATAAAAAGTCTTGGATCCCTCCAAAAATGTAATCAATTATCCGATAGTCCACGGCCCACCTTTCCAAAAAATGTAATCGAAATTAATTGAGAACTTCTGGGGATATTGTGTTGACAAACGGATAGACGTGAACGATTGAATACCTATATACTTCGTTGGAAGATGTAAATTAAAACAACCACATTTTCATTTTCTGTTTTGTAGAGACATTTAACTAGTTTTTAAAAGCTTGTAAATTAACACAAAACATCTATTGTTGTTGAGAGGCTTTGTCATGAGATGATTTTGCTACATCCGTTCAGTATCCTTGAAGCTGAGCTTCGATTTTTTATGTAGGTCAGCCTAAGAAGAACAGTACATCGATTTTGTGTCTGATTCGTTGATCAAAATAGTTGGTGTATAAGGCTTGGAAATAAGATTCTCTTTTCTTTATTCTTTATCTCATTCTTTCCTTTATCGTTTTCATTGGTATTTAATATATTTCTTTCTCTTCATTGGTAAGCTTAAACTTGTCTGACACAAGGACAAAATAATAGAGCACTCAGCGAGGAACAAACTATTTAGAGTAGTAATAGCCTGTGAAATTAACTTTCCAAACACAGCTCTAGATAAGTTTAGCTTAGTCTGGCACAAGGCCACAAGCTTAGGGTAATGTGAAACGAACTCACTACCGACGTAACGGTGTGTGAGACTAGCTTTATTTCCTTTCTTATATACATATATATGCAAATATCACCGTAGCTAAGGCATGCCTGTTTTAAAAGTAAGTACACAACATACTGGCCTATGCCGGGACTCGAATACTGATTACATTTTTATTGCAATTAGTGTAATCTGTAACAGGGCTACAAAATTTGCCCTGAACCAGTGAAGCTTAAACCTATTCCACCTGCGAATAATCCACGATACTGGTTTGTTACACGGCAGGCGCCAGTGGTATATGTAGGTATGCCATTTCCTGCCAAAGCTTCTTGCAAATCAACAGTTAACCTCCCCCAAGCTACTAACATTAACAGGAAATAAACTCGTGTGCGATATGAAGTCAACCTTAAACACAAACGCATGTGCTCGTCTACTATATACCTTCCGATTGCAGGCTGGTTTGATTGTTTTGATGGTTATGTTAGAGCTTGAATAAGAAAATTGAACTTGTTTTTGGTTTCTTTTTTTAGTCGTAGGGGTTTGATTTTTTTCATAATAATTTGGGCGTGTTGATGGACCCGCCCCTACAATGTCTTGATCAAGTGTCCTCCCCGTTGAGTTTGAAATAACGGAAATTGTGATTGTTTCCCCCTCGGGTTGATTAAATTCGTAAAGGGTTCAAGTGGCTGTGAAATTGCAACTGTCGAAGCAATATGAGAAAATAGGAGGACCTTTCATGCGAAGAATGCCCTTTCTTCAAGATTATATCTCTTCACACACAACTAATTCACCTCTCATTTAAGACTTTATTTCTGTTCTTCTTCTTCTGCTCATCATTATCGTTGGCATCTTCACACCAATACATGGTAGCTACTGTTAGGGTTTAAGTGGCACCAAGTTTGTTGTGGTTTTAACCATCTCAGTTATTACCTTAATTACTAATTTGATATTGAATAAATAATAATTCGGCCGTTTTGGTTGTTTCTCACCAATTAAATGATAGTGTTTATTGCAATACTTTCTTTTTCATCGAATCACACAAAATGTTGGAAGGAGCCGCTCAAGGAGCTAAGCCACCCGGATCCCAAAATCTCTAGCAACATCACTGATTCATTTGTACTCTTTTTCTTTCTTTTTTTTATAACCCCATCACATTTTTTAAATTTGTATTACTGGCTTTATCATTCATTATCGTTTTCTTCTGTTCATCCTATTCCCTTGTCTCTACATGTGTTTCTCTATCTCTATCTATTTCTTTGAGTCTTTCTTTTTACGAGACTTTCCTGACTTTGGAGCCATTTCTTGATTTGCTTTCAATCTAATTTCCGAGATAAACCTAATTTCATTCCTTTGTTATTGAACTTTTGCTATTGAACGGCACTCATGACCAACCTAAATTCTTATCGATTTGGTATGGCATTCTTCTGAAGAAGACGATTTCATCATTGTTCTAATTACGTTTTATATACGCCTTAAATTCCTAGATAAGGTCTAACAAATATCGACGTTTGCTGAAACTAGTTGCATGTAGACAGGCGGTAACTATGTTCCCTGACAATCTCTAGACTCACATATTCCCATGAGTGACTTACACTAATAAACATGTTAATGATAAGCATTTACGTTCTTCTAAAATCTATACTATTCATTATTCATTCTCAGCGTGCATACATACACGCATACTATTTCTAAAAAGGTTGTATTTATCTGGTACTGATAATTATGAATTAACAATTATTCCACTGGCCTATGGAGAGATAGTACATTTTTATGATGTAAAATCAAAGATCTCTTCTTCTAACAAATTATTAATGAACTCATCGGACACCCAGACCTTGAGGAGCACCACTATAACCGAATATAAAGTAATATTTCTACGATAATCAACACCTGTTCGATATTAATTGTTAAAAGATCAAAACACTCAAACTATCCAATTATTTATTCATAGTTGCGCGCGCGTAAAATGTACTCTATGAACTCATTTCTAAAGGAAATGTTTGTATTCATTACACGTCGAAGTAATGTATATTGCCTTTTTAACTTTTTTCGTATTAATAATTACTATTCCAATGTACGTTTCTTCTGAGAAAGCATAGAATGAGAAAGAAAGAGAAAGGAAATATGTTTCACTTCTCTGGCAAAATCTTCAGTTTCAGTTTCTTTCTGTAGTCTTCTGTTGGGACGACATCCAATATCTGACAAAGTTGCATCTCCTTGTTTACGATGTAATGAATTTGGTCTCCTAGTTTGGGTTGGTTGATCAGCTTGAGTTTCAAAGGCAAAGAGAATTTTACTATTCTATTCTTTGGGAGAACGTCAGATTTTGATTATACCATTTGGTTTGTATTTTCAAGTCTCAATTGCTTGCACAATTCCCAGTTGGTCACCGTTCCTTCCGAGTAATGTCTATTATTGTATACCTTCTGAATTTACTGCATTCGCTTATTATATGATTGACAAACTCATCTTTTAGCGATGAGAATGTCATTTACTAGTCTGTTTCTATCTATTTTGGCCAAAGTATAGTGTGTTCTATTAGAATTGTTCAGGGCCGCCGTTAATACGAAACCAGTTATCTTTTCTTAACCATGTCATTGTTATCTAATCTGCAATTCCTTTTATTCTTTCATTCTAATTTGTGCAATGATAATATTAATACTAATTATGAGTTAAATCTTTAAATTAAATACTCAATTCAGATATACGTGCTGTTTATAGGTAGAGATCAAGTGAGACTAAGTGTCCTCATATCCCTAGCAATCACCCACATATTCGCATTGACTTCATCCGTGCTGTGCTTTTTAATTACTTCCCGATCCTCTGTCCTTTTTTCGAGGTTTTAAGCATCATTCCGATTTCCATCGTGATTTTAGGCAAGGATTTCAGTCCTGCAACCTTACTAATTAACTTACGCAATATTGGGTTTCCCTCACTTGTGGTTTAAGTTAAGCTTACTATATATTAGATTGGAACCTGATTGGAATAGTCGCATATTTTCCAAAAATGCCACATGTTAGTATTGGAACCAGTTATTTAAATACTGTTTTTTCAAGTCAGGCAGGGTCTCCTCACTTCAATCTTTTTACCCCTACTTCAGGTCTCACGATTTGGCTTTGTGTTGTAATGTATCTTTGAAAAGGAGTAACAAGTTGCTGGTGGATGATTCGGTCAAAACCAAACATGTCAAAATTAAAAACTAAACCTTAAAAGAGAGTTACTGATATTATTGTTCGGACTGAGATCCTCATCTTGGTTGTCATTTCCACAACGTTTCGGCCGATGTACTCTCCGGCCTTCTTCAGGTGTCAAGTTTTGTCGGTAACTTACCGGAACTATTGAACTGAACCCTTTATTTGATCCACGGGAGTATACTGTCCTCATTCCACTATCCATGTCCTAGAGTATAGAAATCAACACCATATGGGAACCTCTAATAAAAAGACAACACAAGACATGAGGTTTATAAACCCCAAAAACTAGACTCATTTGTCCAGGTTGGGCCTAGGTGGCCTAGATAGCTAAAGCGTTGGTTAAAAAGCGTCTGACTGTTGAGTCATCTGTAGGTTGTGGGTTCAATCCCAGGCAGGAGCACCAAATTAACCACGAAATAATTTCTAGGACATGGATAGTGGAATGAGGACAGTATACCCCCGTGGATCAAATAAAGGGTTCAGTTCAATAGTTCCGGTAAGTTACCGACAAAACTTGACACCTGAAGAAGAGAGAGTACATCGGCCGAAATGTTGTGGAAATGACAACCAAGATGAGGATCTCAGTCCGAACAATAATATCAGTAATACTAACACCTCATCTCAGAAATACCGAACTCAGTTAAAAGAGAGTTGTTATCATTATTATTTTAGGCCCAGAAGAAGGAAAAGAGAGCTTGATATTGTGGTCGTAGTTGTTTATTTGATTGTAATGCATTCAGTAAATGTTCGTCGTAATATGGAAACACGATAACCACAAAATTGGATCACGGGTCATTTCATTTTGTTTTATTTCCTCTCTACGGTTTTTGTTTCTAAACACAAAATAGTCCACGTTTTACTTATATAAATTGAATACGAATCTGCATTGAAGAAGGAATCATTGATAGTCCCATGTACGAATTCTTGTTTTTCTCTCTGTTATATATTAATAATCATGATTGTCATCGTTATTATTAATTCAAAGAACCAATTTATTTAATACATGTCTGGAGCCGTAGCAGATGTATTCATTTCTTTATGGAACTGCTATAATGTCCTAATCATGGTGTCTTCAATTCCAATAATGATGGTAAAAGTTGAATGTCAGTCAGGTACTTCCTTTTCTTGATGTCCTTTTGATCGTCCTTTGTTGTCTGTAGTTTTTTCTGACTTCAGCTGAATTGCCTTTTTCATCACTGGAAGATGTGAGATCAATAAGTAATGACGATTATATTTGCTATTCCGATGCATCTGAAATCGAGACTTGTTAAACCTATCTGCTTAGTCGCATTGATGTAAAAACGTGCCAGCCATCATCAGGTCCATCATTTGTAATATTATTATTTTGTGAAGAAGGGGGTGACCTTCTGACCGAATTTATTGCATTCACTTATTATATGATTGACGACCTGATTTCTAGCGATGAGAATGGCCATCCTTCACTATTCTGATGTGGTCTGTCTATTTTAGCCTGGATATAGAGTCTTCAAATAGAATTGCTCAGGAGCACCGTTAATACACATTCAGTTTTTCTCTTCAGATATCATTTTTGCAACCATTTCAGTGTTATGTCATCAGCAATTCCTTTTATTTTGTTATTCTCATTTCATTCGACAGCATGTCTTCTCACATCTTTAGTACTTTCTTCAACATTTTCTGACTTTAACAGTGCTCAGGTCTTCTTCGTTTCAGTTTTCTTTTTATAAAACTCTGTTCGAGCCTATTTATAATGGGTATTTGACTCTATAACATTACTTTCACATTCCGTAATTTTCTCTGCATTCATGCAAGGTCCTGATATTTATCAACTTCCTCATTATATTTATATTTCGCACTGTGATTATCTGGAATGACCCGATCTGCTATCATTATTTTATTATTCGGTTTACTCCAACTTATTAGTGTAGCTCTTGATCACGACACACTAGGTTGATACACAATTAATTATTAATATCATTATATTACTAGTTTTACTTTGCTTTTATCACAACCATCTGAGTCGATGTACTCTTTATTAATACTATTATTTTATTAATAGCTTTACTCTATCTAATTACTGTTGCTTTTTATCACAACCAACTGTATCGATGCATTTCATTATTACTACTATTTTATTGCTACTTTTACTCCATATAATTATTGTTTTTATCACAACACTTTAGGTCGAAACATTTTTATTTTTATTATTATTTAATTACGCGTTTTACTTTATCAATTTATCGTTGATTTTTAATCACAACCCTCTCGGCCAATACACTGTTAATATAGCTAAAAAGCACAAAATCCAAATCAATGAAATAGCTTCCGAGGAGACTTGAACTCGCATCTCACACCTCAGGAGCCCTTAATCCTTTTTTTCATTTCTTTCCTTCCTTAATTCTCTTTGATTTTCTATTACATCCCTTCTTCATTTCTTTCCCCGTTCTTCATTTCTTTCATACCCTTCTCCTTCCCTTTTCTCTTTTCCTCCTTTGTCTTCACTTTTCTTTTCTCCCATTCATTTCTTTCTTTCCCTTCGCCTTCATCTCTCTCTTTTCTTCCTTCTCCTTAATTTTCTTCTTCCTTCCTTGTACTTGTCGTTTCCCCGTCCTTCATTTCTTTCTTTTCCTCATTCTTCTTCATTTTTCTCTTTCCTTCCTTCTCTTTTATTTATCTATTTTCCCCATCTCCGTTTTTCTCCTTCTTTCATTTTCCCTCATTTATTTCCTACCTCTTTCCTTCCCCTCTTTTTCATTTTTCTGTTTCCCACCTTCTTCTTCATCTATTTCTCTCCCTCATTTTTCATTTCTCTTTTCTCCATTCATCATTTCTAACTTTACCTTTTCATATATTTCTTTCTCGTCTTCTTTATTTCTTCCAATTCTTCTCATTATGCTGATAAAAAAGAACTACTTTTAAAATGCTATATAAATAATTAATTAAAGTAAGCAGTACACATTTTTTTAAAAGTCAATAAACGAAAGAACACATTTATGAAGTAATTAAAAATGATTGCCGTTCTAAATTCATTATCTCCCGAGAGATCTGAAAACATTTTTCAAACATTCGGAAATATAATAGAATAATCTTATTAAAAATTTAACAGAATAAATACAAAAAGTGCAAATATTTAAAGTGAAATGGGGAAGAGAACATTATTTTTATAAGAATGTCGGGCATGAAGCCAGTTAAGCAAACATATTGAGGCTAAAGACAAGAGCACTTGGGTGCCTCGATCGTTGAACAATGGGAGATATGCTAGTCTCACGGATCATTACTTTTTGCAATGAGTTAGATCAGCACTAGATGCCCGGCACTTGTTATCTTAAGCCATACTAAGCTGATTCTAGCTAAGGGTGCCTAGACTTGGAGCAATGGGTAGAAAGCTAGTCTCACAAACTATTATAGGTGTGCATATCATTGCATGACTATCTGTGTATTGCGATAAAAGCAGCTGAAATTTAAATGAAATTAATAATAATTGATAATGCTTTTTTAAAAAAAATTCAAATAATACGAGGTCTGTCTGGAAGTTATCCAGCCATTTAATATTATCGAGAAAAAAAGGCTTCCTAAGGCAATGGTGAAGTGCTACACAAAGGTTCGGAGATGTGTTACACAAAAGACAAGAGCATGAAAATATTACTTAGCCTTACGCCTAGTTTCCGCTGTCTTCGAAATCAAAATAGGATACTATACACAAAGGGTAGAGGCAAAAGTCCAACCTACACATTCTCGCAAACCTTTGTGTGACATCACATGTAATATACACATATACATCGTGTAATCTGAATGTCTTTAATCAGACTTCTAAATGATAATGAAGACCTGTACTATCTGAGTCAAAAGTGTTTTGCTGAGTTGTGACTGAGTCATTTCACCCCGTAAACACTGTGACCAGTGACATCTGTTTTATGTGTCCA
>VCCN01005109.1:1080420-1099911 GCA_006491835.1 Architeuthis dux | reverse complement strand
GTGTGTGTGTATGTTTGTGTGTGTTGCCAAAATATGTTTAAAGATACCTGAATATCATTCATATTTAGATATACACATATTGTTCCTCCATCTGTCTTTTTATCATCATACTAATGCGTGCCTTACTTACATTCCCTCTGATAAACTTGAAATGTAATGTTCACACCCACATACGCTTCTTGCTCTTCTCACGCAAACGACCCTGTTTGGCTTTTCCATTTTCCTTGGGATTTTGTTCTCACTGATAATTCACGATTATCCTGATTAATGCTTGGCTGAAAATGATGAGCCGCCACCTCCCACCTATTAACATTCTGAAAATCATTACGTCTGTTTCTCTCACGCATTTTGTGGGTGTCACTTTCTCCCTGGTCTTTTCTACATTGAAACCAATTTTTCAAGCTAATCAGACATTTCACTTTCCATTTTCTTTTCCTAGATTTGGCTATTTCCACTATCTTCACCCAACTGGCATATCTGCTTTTTCTGCCATCTTCAATTTGCAATGAGCGAATCACTATATACTAAGCCACCATTCAGTCTTAAGCAAAAGCTCGTATGATAATTTGTCTGGTACAAGGTCACAAGTGTGTTGAGTTTGTTTTGTGTACAAAAACAACAATGATATCGCTCATTGTGAAATTACTTTGCGCATAAGAAAAAAAATGAATTCAAGTGAAAAAGATTTGCATGATGACAAATCTGCAGTAATTAAACTTAATCATTGCAAATCTCATCAAAAGCAAGCAAAATAATTTGAAATTCTCTTATTGTACTTATCTCTTCTGGTTGGTGTTTTGTTTTTCCAGATTTGCACAGTCAACTGTCCATTGGAATTTTTTCTTCAAAATAGTTTAACATGGAAATTTGCAAACAGGTGCCAATTTGGGATTTTCCAAGAAATCTTTAACAACTAAGATTTTCGCTTTCCTTAACTAATATGCACATTCCGGAAATACATACAATTTCCAAGTTTAATTTTAACTCTGTGTTAGTGAATTGTACATGGGTTCTGGTTTCCTCTCAAATCTCTCCGGTTTGCAGATGAAACTTACTACATGAAACGATTTATTTCCCCTGTTTTCTCTAATGTTTAAACTATTCATAACTGTCTTTTTTTCTTTAACAATTTTCTCTTTGATTGTAATATTTTGATTTTATGTATAAAAAAGAGAGTTTATGTCAAATAAATCATGTTTCAGAAGCAGAAGCAATTCATACGAAACAAAGTAACATGGTTATAGTCGCGTCCTGCGTCCATAAGTATATGTGTATATATATATAGCCCGCGCGCGCTATACTGACAGGAACTTAATAGATATAATCCAGTATGTGCCTATATATTTAAAGGTTAGATTAGACTGACACAAATGCACACTATTCGAGTGCTCAATGTGAACCACTAGAATAACGATTGTTTTCTGCGAGATGAGCTTGCTATCAGACGATCTACTATAACCGTTCTATTTATATGAAGATTATAATGTGAAATTCAAAGTGTGACAAAAGGAAAAACAAGCCTAATTCGCAGGCCATCATCTGTGAGTTCATTCAAATATGTCACTTCAAACATATCACCCTGTGCCCAATATAAAATAAAACAGTTTAGTTTTTCTCTCACGTGAGGAGTATCGGGGTCTCTTTTAAATGAATATATGGGTGATTCACACCTACTCCGAAAAACTATATCTTCAATGGAATTGAAAAGTAGCGCAACGGTTATCAACGCTTAATTGGAAACGACAAATCTTGTTCGCATTCTGGACGAGGTTGCGTGTGTTCATTTCGCGCTAACACTAATATTTAGACTCCTTGCATTCTGTACTATCGCGAGATATCTTGTCAAAAGTCTCATCAGTTGCATGTTAGCCTTGGTGGAAATAATCAGCGATTCTTCCTTGTTACTGGCACCATGTACCCAATACTACTTGTTTCAGTTGGAAAGAACATTATCATATGCAAGGCTCTTCATTTGCTCTACGGATAACATGGGGGACTCAGCAGGATACAAACCACGAAAATTCTCAGTATTGTCCAAATGTTCATAAATAAATAGCACTACAATGTTGATCTCTTCAATAAGCATGATTTATAATCTGAGATAACCTCTCTCTCTTTATCTCTATCTCTATTTGTGTCACTAACACCAAACAACCTGACCGTTAACTTTTGTTCTTTCAACTCACAGAAACACCTTCTAATATTCACCTCGTTTTCTAATGGTTTTGTTTTTTCTTTCTTTTTCTCCACTTTTCCTCTCTACTAATTCCAGTTGCTGCCTGCCCCGCTAACACATACGGCTGGGACTGTTCTAAGAAGTGTTACTGTAAAAAACCTTCAAACTGCCACAGATTCAGGGGTCCTTTACCGTCTTGTGAATGTCAAGATGGTTATTTTAACAGACCTAATTGCCAAAAGGGTAAGACATTTATGTTACACGTGGCGAGAGACATTTAAGTGCAAAATAGGTATTAGTGTTACTTTTTTGTATTTGTGTTTTTATTTAATATTTTCTCTTCCATTTCTTCGCATTATTTATGTTATTTTTGTTCTGTTTTTGTGTTGTGTGAATAGCCGGCTACAAATAACTTAATAAATACACCATCGGTAAGTGGTATTTTAAAAATCAATTTCTGTATGCTCCATCTCTCCATAGGCGTTTTTTTATTTGTGTCATATCGGAAAACAACTGTTACATGAAAACTTCCATTCATTGAAACTAGGGATTGGGGAATGGGGGTCAATTACCCTAAATTAAATAAATATGAAACTGTAGGGGGTAATGTTTACTAAAATGAAATCCGTGCAAATTTTACTTTATGGCACACGAGATGTTTATTCGTACGTGTTCCTTTTAGTGTGTGCATTGTAAGTGACTGTCGCAACGTGGTTGAATTATTTAATAATTTAGTGCCATAATTCTCTGCAGTGTTTTCATTATCTCAGAACATTTTACTCGGGTAAGTGCAATTTTTGAGGGGGTGGAGCACCAGTTGCTACTGGCGTGAAAATCCAATGAGTAAATATAGAAAGCAAAGTAAGTAGAAGGTGGAGGATGGACTGAGAGGACAACGCCAATGACGAGAAAATAAAGAAACAATCTAGAGAACCCAAAAGTTGACAGATTTGGCACTTTTCCATAGACACTGTGTGATTTAGGCAGGCCATGAAAACAATCAGAACAAAGGGAATACAGAGTCAGACGTTCCTCGATTTAACGCCATTGCTTAGATACTAGTATATTTTGTAAATGCCCCGTTCTGTGGTCCTCTCAAAACAGCCACCAAACTTGATTCTAATGGTTTTGTCACGGTTGCAAATGGGCCAATTATTATGGGCACAAACCTAACCTCACAACTGGTATTTCTCCATTTTGTATCTTCTTTATTCTTAACTCTTTGGTCCGATTGTATAACTATGTCCACGATCTGGCATATCTTCTTTTTCTTCGTTTTCCGATCCGATCTCGATGGGGTAGGTTGAACGTCCTGCACCTCAAAGTCCTAAACGTTCTAGGGCAGCCTCAAGTGTTCTCTCATGCCATTTCTTTACATAATTGAAGGCAAGTCGTTAGCTTTGGCGAAAGTGAACTTTACTAAAAATGTGTTATTTCCCATTGAAATTGCACCGTAGAATGATCGCTTTAGAGCTTAATAACTAAAGTTATAAAGAGTGTCTTTTCCTGGAGAAATTAAATTAACTGTAAAGTAATTTTAACAAGAAATATTAACAGGATCCCAGTTTCAAATATCAACCATCTAAAATTAATTATTATTTTCTTATCGTGTGTTTCTTTTTCGTTTCTCTTTTCCAACGACTATAAATTATTGAAACAAAACATTTCTCCCAAATCGACAGTTACGCCGCCAAGAATCGTAGATTTCAAGAATAAGCGAGTGAATCCTGGAGAACATACGACCTTCAACTGCACAATCTCAGCATTTCCGACACCGCAGCAAAATGATATCACGTTGGAAAGTACGTCAGGCAAGAAAGCAATCCTCAGGGAATCGAAAGTATTGCGGACGTTCAAATATAGTCGAGCGAACATCTTCCATGTGAATTCAGTAGCCAAGGGAGAGAAATACACATGTCTTATGAACGGAATCGCTGGGAAGACATCCTTAACCATTCCGGTAGACCTGTTTGGTAAGTAAAGCAGTCTTTTTCTACTTTTTTACTTCTAGATTTTAATATCATTCCACAGCTTCAATCTCGGACCAAAAGTAAGAATTTGAAATATGATGAAAGACCAAAAGAAACAAAAGAGCTGATTAATCCTGCAAAAAGCAAAATTCAAATATGTAAACTTTTTGGACAGAGCTCTTCATCATATAGTGTTTGGACTATTTTAATTGTAAAGGTACAAGGAAGATAAGTTTGAAATGAAGAATGATACATACAAATGGTGATCACAAGTACAGATTTTAGTCTATTGATTAATTTCTGAAATGATTGGGTTTATTGAACAAAATAAAGAGTCGTTGTGATATCAAGTATTATATCTTTCCAGAATATTATTTAGTGATCGCACATTCTCTAGAGCTCATGAGTGCGAGTCCAGTATGTCCGTAATTGTTATCTAAGCTGATGCAGATGTGTTTATAATAATTAATGACAGACAAGGGGTAAGTTATTTTATTAATAATATTCACTAGCAACTTGATGTCATCCGTCCTAAACAAGCTATACAAACCAAATCTCGCTATTTACGCGCAAATATATGGGTAAAATTGTTTTAAAACTTTCATTATTTTTGTGAGAGTCGAATATTCATCGGTCAAGGAAATGAGAAAAAAGACAATCAATCAAAATGTCGGAAAGATAGGAAAAAAAGAAAATTACAGGATAATAGGGCAAAAATCGATTCGCCTTATTTTCAAAGACAATTTGGTAAGAAATGAAGACAATAGAATTACTTCCGAAATGATTTAGCAGATGCTCATAAAAATATCAGAACTCAAGTGCACCTAAAATAAATACACACACACACACACACACACACACATATATATATATATATATATATATAGAGAGAGAGAGAGAGAGAGAGAGAGAGAGAATAGAGAGGAGAGAGGAGTGAGACAGACAGTCAGATTGACAGAGAGAAAAAGAGAATAAGGCAGTATAATTTAATCTTGGTCACTCGAAATTACCACGTCATTACTTGTTGGCCAATGGTTACGAACAAAATAATAATCCACAAATTGAAGTATTAATAAATGAAGAATCAAATAAATGAGGGTCTTTTGTATAATCCGTAATAAAAGAGCATCTTTTTTTCATTCATATGGTTTGGGATGAATTCATTCAAATCTTGCTCTTATTACTACGCTAAATTATGCTCTCAATCATTTTACCTGCGTCGGTAGTAACAACAAAAACTTGAAATCAGGACAGGGACCGTTGAACAATCTCACAATGACTTGACTTTAGTAACAGCATTTTTGCAATAAAATGGTGTGAGTTGACACGCAACGAAATCTCACACTTTCTATTCGCTAAATGCACGCTAGTTGTTCGGTTTTTAAATGCATTATTTGTACGGTATTTGGCCAATTTAAAAACATTAGTTGTACACTATTTGGCCAATTTAAAAGCATTATTTGTACACTATTTGGCCAATTGGCAAAGATAACAGGAATGCCACGATTTTGAAGTCTCCGATGACCTCCCAGCCGTACTCGTCATACTTCAAAACGTCTAGCAAGATATTGACACTGTTGTATTGCAGGTGAAATGAAGTGCCCAGAATTCGTCTTGATCCCCGATAGGCATGGTGAAATATGCCTTGTAGGCCTTGCACATCTTAGCAAAGTACTCTCTGGGGCAAATGTCAAAGCCGGTGTCTTTGTATGATCACAGATAAAGAATATCCTAGAGTGCAAGGAATTCCCCAAGAAGCTCACTAGGAAAGGGAAATGCGCTTGGTACGGCTTTTTCACAGTGGTTCGGGGTTTTCAGGGCAATCACAAGGCCGAAAATTATGTGGAACTGGTTGAGATTATGGTAAGAGCTACGGTAAAATGGTCTGCATGTTGTATCTCAAAGTCCATCTCCTTGACACTCATCTTGATAATGTCAAAGTGAGCGCTCCACCAGGATATACTGGACTTTTAACGCCGCTACTAAGAAACATAACGAGAACATGATGGGATATTCCATTTGGGGTCTGATTCGTAAAAGTGAATTACAGTATAATCGTGAATCTCGATAAACTACTCACGTTTAAATTTGTTGTTTAACTTTAGTGTACATAAATGTTAATTTAACTTCATATGTTGCTGTTTTTCTGAATAAAAAATATGATTTGTTATGTGAATATGCAAATTCACTCGTTGTAAAATTGGAAATAGGTAAATTTCAAAATGTCACTGCCCTGGTTACAAAGTTTGAAGGGAATAATTGTTTACACCTAAGCAATTAGAAAATAACTCTCACCACCCAGGAACAAAAATCGCGTTGCATGGTGTAATCATTTGTGCGCGCACACACACACACAAATGCGCGCACACATACACATACGCACATACACGCACACACACTCACACTCATATGAAATCAAGGAATGGATAATTTTATATCCGACAGAATATGATAATTATATATACTATATAATCTAGTTCGAATCGGTATGTGTCATTTCTCAACGGTTTTACTTGGTATACATAAAATCCTCATTTTCTCTGTTTTCAGAAACTCCAAGGCTGAATTCAAAACCTGTCGTTCCGTCAGAATTGATTGGCGCTACAAATATGACAATCGAATGGCCGCCTTGGAACCCCCGAAATGGGGATACGGGGGACCCCCCAATTTTATGGTACAGCATTTGGGTGAAGACGGCCCTAGAAAAAAATTTCAGGTAAATGAAAGCAATTGCATTTTTGTTTCGTCGAAATATTGAAAATTGTACAAAATACGAGGTATTAAACAAACATTCGGGGAATTTGACCATGGAAAAAAACATTATTTACCCAAACATCTATTCTCGGTGCTTCAGATACCGAACGTCAGTTGATAGGACTTCGGGGGATATTTGTAGGTGGTTGCTGAAAGGTATATATATATATATATATATATATATATATATATATATATATATATATCTTTGTGTATGCTTCGATGTTCTGTATAGTTCTTTTTTATGTCAATTTATTATATGCAATAACTCTAAAAAGAACTATACAAAACATCGAAGCATACACAACATTTTGAGCGAATTGATGATAGAATTGAGTAGCGAATCCCTGTATTTCATGGCATAAAACACAGGCCTCAGTTATATATAAATATGCATGTGTATTAGTATGCGCACATACATATCAATATTAGTACACATGCATCACAAGTGAAGACTTAAATATATATAAATAAATGAATATGCATTTATACAAAGGTGCATACATATGAATAATTTGCACATGTGATTCCGTTAATTCTGACAGCGACTTTCCTTTTTTATTTTCAAAATTGTGAACCGCCCCGAATGTAGAGCATCGCGTAATCTAGTAAATAAACTGCTTGACAGTATTTCCTTCCTAATGTTGTCTGATTTTAATAATTTCTGATGAAATCCAAGTACGTAAATATTTTTCTTTCCAGGATGATGGGTTATGTGTATCATACATTTTGCCGCGGGAAGCGCGTATGTTCTTTCAACATTCCCGAGCTTCGACCTAGCACAGAATACGAAATTTACATTGTCACCAAACGAGACGGTGATGGCGGAAGAGGGCCACCGGGGCCACATATATTCGCGAAGACGCTCTGCAGTCGTGAGTATTTTTTGTCAAAATTCACTTCTGTTCATGTAAGCATTAAAATAATCTATTCCTATACATGGATGTTTTCGGACAGTTGTCCTTATCTTTCTTCGAATCGAATTCGAATATTCCAACCGCTCTCCGTTCATGACCATCACATGAGGAAGGCCGTAGGTTACATCAATCGAAAAGTTGAGTAAAAAGAACAATCAAGATGAAGACAATTTCTCATCTCAAAGACTTAGGTAGAAATAAATTAATTTATCAAGCTGAAATTAATATGGCATAAGTAAAAACGTAGTATGGAAATCGGTTAGTATCGAAACCTCCACACGAGGTAATTGGTCTGTAAGGTGAGCTTACTAAGCATTGCACTACAGTAGGGGCCTTTGTAGATATTTTATAATCTTGACTTAGCCTGGCACGAAGCCACGGTAATAAGGTACCCATTTAGAATAGAATCCAATAGCCTAGCTACCAAACTTCGACTGCTGATTTTCAAGGCAACTCTCTCTCTCTCTCTCTCTCTCTCTCTCACTCTCTCTCTCTCTTTATGTACATATATATGTTCGTGTGCGTGAGAGAAAGAGGCACAGAAGGAGGGGAAATAGTGTGTGTGTGTGTGTGTGTGTGTGTGTATCCATTCATTTATTTGTATACGCATTTGCTTAAGAAAATGACGTTAACTGCAGAGATAATGGATGGCAGTTGGCCGCCATACTGGCTTTGAATGCAAAATCTAAAAATCAATTTCGCTTCGCAGCAAGGGAGCGAACTCTGTCTTTGTAGTCTTGGTCAATAGAGCTATTTTGCACTACGCTAACCCACAAAGAAAACAATTTGTCTTTTTTGTTCATTTGTTTGGCCTGCGATTGCTTTTTCTGAAATCAATGGCCAAGTTTTTCCCCCAAAGGGCGCAAGCTGACGTGACCTTGTTAAGGGACCTCATGCCGAACATTTGCACGCTAGTGCAGGAAAAGAAATCATGCCAATAGGAGAATAGGAGGGAGAAAAAAGAAGATAATTGAGATTGTTTAGGGCACGCACCTGCACAACTTTTAATGAACACTACACATTATAGGCCGCAATCCTTTCTGTAGAGCAGACTTCAACTGAAGATGAAAACAGTACATTTTACAAAAGTTTAGAAAGAGATCCAATTAGCAACCTCATATCGCTTGTGGTAATCTTGTCCAAAAACGGGTGATTTTCTTTTCGGGAGTAGTTTACCTACGCTGTCAAAAAATGAGGGTAGCATTAAAGTAATTTTGCAATTGCTCTGTACTTAAAAAATATCGAAAACAGTATGTTACTGAGCATTTTGTTTTTGTCTATATTCAACCGAAATGAACCCGGATATTTGCAAAAAAAGAAGGGAGACTGCTCTATAATAGTTATTGCACTACTTGACAAATGTTACAAATAAAAAGTATACACCATCACATGGCGTATCATATAAGTACATGTAAAATTGGCGCAGAAAATCTTCTTACCTACATTTCCACGTATTTGGCCATGTGCCGTACTAATCTTAATAAATATCAATAAGAGAAACGAAAGCACTAAAATGGAGATACATTCTGATGTTAGTAAAAATAGAATTTAGGGAGACTGGAAATTAATTTGGCAAACTTAAAGAGCGCAAGGGAAAGAAAAAAAGGGGAAAAGAAGAAAGAGAAAACGCCTGTTAAAGTGTTCGATCTCAACGGTTGTTAAGGTGTTCGATCGCAACTGGTTTTGGTGAAATACTGCTATTCACACGAAACAATGATATATATAACTTAATTTAGTTACAACAGGAACAAATAAGAAGTGAGAAGTTGTGCCACGCTAAATCTCTCAAATGTCGAGAGCCTGCTTACCCTAAAAATCAGCATTTTGGAGTCCAAGCTTTTACATTAGTTCGAACATCAACCATTGGCGCCGATGGGAAACATGCAACCATCTCACAAAGCCACAAATCAGTACTATGTGCACACACACACACACACACACACACACATACATACATACATACACACACATACACACTGAGCTTTCGGTTGCAATTACACACCAGAATTAAATGAACGAAAAAAAAAGAATTTGTGAAATCATCAGTCTCAACAATAAAACTCAATCATATTTTTTAGCAAAGAGTCCGTCTCTTCTGCATACAGTGTGAAGGTCCTAGCAAGGATGGCTATATTATGAAAGTGGTGGGAAAGAACTTGTGAGAAAACATTATTCTGCATTTGATTCCTAGGGGGATTTTGGTTACTTTAGGCAGGGAATAAGAATGATTTTAAAAAGAGTGTTGATTTTTCTTTTTTTTTCTTTCTCTTTTTCTTTTTCTTTCTCTTTTTCTTTTTTAACATAAGGACGGTCTTGTTTTCTTTGGAAACTGATTTTCTTGTTCTTTTCTGTCTTAGTACTTTTTCATTTATTTGATTCTATTTTACTATCCAGTTTTTTTTTCTTTGTTTGTAAAGGTGCTAAAATATCTCTATAATGAAATCATTCTCTTGTCGTTGGTGTTTTCTTACAAATTACTGCTGACCATTTCGTTAAATCTTGTGCTGTTTTTATATTTACCCAAAACAAAGAGAAAATGAAGTGGCAGAAAAAAAACTACACAAATATAAAGATCAATAACTAAATAGAGTTTGTTTTAAGAAAAGAAAACAGAATAGGAGAATTAGCAAATTAAAGGCCGTAATAAGCTTGAAAACAAAAGATACAACTAAACATTATTTGAACTGCTTTGTTGTCTGGGGTGGAAGAAGATAAACAGAGCAGAGTCTACAAATCTAATTGAGTAGGTATTTTGCGAAAAGATTCGACACGGTTTGTAGATGGTACAAAAATAAAAGTAATGGTTCATATCGTGTAGAGCACGGTGGTAATGCATTATAAGAAACTCTTTACTGTTGTATAAACACATCCATATATAGAAAGACCAGACTATGTGTGAGAATTCAACGAGGAGGAAATATTCACCTTATTCTTTCTCATGAAATGAATTGCTACTGTCTTTTTCTTTGACAGCTGAACACGAATTGTCTCTATTACATTGCACAACGAATGCAATGTGCAAATAAAAAGCAAGAAACTGGTTTTAGAAGGGGACAATCCAACAACTGACCACATGACAGAGCCAAACATTCATTGAAAAAAAAAGTAAACAAATTAAATATTTCCCATTCGTTGGCTAAAGGAAATGTCCGACTGATATGAAAAAAAGCAATTGAAATCGAAAGACATTGACTCATCTAATAAAAACATACTTGCGAGCACGTCACAAATAGACTGTATCTCCAAATATTGCAAAAACATTTTTGTTGAAAATAAAAGATATGAGGAAAATTATTGCTGCCTCAGTTGGAATTGTTTTTGTAGGAATTCGGTTGGTTGGTTACGTAATCCTCCAGGTGACATACATGGCATCTCAAGGGCAGTTGATTGGTGGTGTGTAACCCAATAACCCTTCTTTCTTACTAAAGAAAGAAGGAATCTTGGGTTACATGGTAGCAGTAACTATAACCCTTGACCTAACTGCATTCTTCTAACTCAACCATCATGGCTTGGCAGTGTGGAACCATTTGTACGACCGAATGGAAAGCAGACTTCATACATATCCTTTCTGAAAGCATGAATGCAAAGTGATCATATGAAGCTTTAGTAGAACCAGGGAGAGATTTGTTGTGATTAAATTAGAAACAAAATCAACATTAATTGTCTCGTTTTTGTTGGATTATCTTGACAGGAATTCTTCAGACAACGCAATGTGTGCGTGTGCGCGTGTGTGTGTATATATATATATATATATATATATATATATATATAGAGAGAGAGAGAGAGAGAGAGAGAGAGAGAGGGAGGCGAAGAGAGGGTAGATACAGAGAGAGATATTCATACAAAGGGATTCTAGTTCAAGCATGTATACGTGCGAGCAGTTTTATTTGTGTGTGTTGTGTAATCTACGAATGGATGTTGACATGGCATCATATCGCAGCAGATTTATTGCCCTAATTGTCTCTTTTCTTAATCTCATTTTTCTTGTATTCTCACAGAACCGGACCTGCCTCCCAAAATAGAACAAGTTATAAGTTCTGCGGAGCACAACCTGTCATTCCCCAAAACTAAACTCACAGTCACGTGGAAGGTAAGTGATTTTTGAGACAATTTTCTTCTATCCAGTCAAAAAGGTATCATAAAACGTCATAGATGTTTTCATATAACAACCAGAGATGTTGATTTAATGGTTGTAAACATGTTTGCTGCATCTGACTGGGCAGCTTAATCAGGCAATGGAAAAAGGTTTTCCTCAGTGATCACTCATGCAATCTAGTCTTCTAAGACTACCGCCCTGACATGCCAGTGATGAGCTTTTGCCAACATATCTGACAAACTGAGCGCACCGAAGAGGTTAGTGGATTCCTGACTTTCCAGGTGGAAATATGCAACTAATCAACCACGAAACAGGCCCCTTGCTATGTGTCCTATATGCCAGAAATACATACACATATACACACGCACGCACAAACACACACGTGGGTGTGTATATCCGTGCGTGTGTGTGTGTCTGTGTTTCTGTCCGAACGCCTGTAGGAAAAATAGACAAGGCCATTGAATTAATGCTTCTGTTAACTGAATGTGAGTTTAGAGTAGACTTAGAAAGATACAAGTGACGGCTGACTAAATGCTAAATGACTACGAATGTCGCACAAAATCTGTTTATAACAAATGGCTTGAAGTGAATGCGAATTAAAACCACTAACTCTTTAGATTAGACATCAATTTGAAAGTGAGAAAGTGCAAAAACTAACACTTATCACGATCTGACAAAAAGAAAACTAACATTATAAACAAAAGAAAACAACCACACTTTTCGTGTTCACTGATTTCCTTTTTATAAAAATCAAAATCACGTAAAACCCCCAAACATCGGGCAAATAACCAAATGAGAATCGAAATCAATACACAGAATATTGATTTCTTTCAAATAATATACACATAGAATATTGTTGTTTTTCTCTTAATGTTCCAGTTCTTTAAATCTACATCAAATTGAATAGATATTTAAATCACTTGTGAATAACTGGCTTAAATAGATTTGAGTTGTGTGAACTTTGCACTCCGTTGTCTGTGCAGTGCTACCTGCCCCATTATTAACAAACATGTGCCAGGTTTTCCTGTCCAACTCAAAAGTGGACAGAATGAAAATCTCTAGAAAATAAATATTCAATATTTGATCATAATTCCTTTCATTTTGCTTTTTATTCAATACTCATGTTTAACAAATATGAGCATTGGTGAGTGTGTATTCAATCTCTGCGCAAACATTGGAAAGCATGATCTATAATTAAATATAGAATGATTCCAACATACTTGAAATCAAATACAACACGATAAAGTCTTGGCTCCGAATTTTGAAATGTATTTCAGCATTGTGAGTTTTTTCGATATTTAATATTTACTATATTTTGTATCAGTAAAGAAATTAAAAAAAATTGTCCTCGTAAAAACATGTATGACATCAGAAAATATAACAGACTTGCAGAGAGAGAGAGAGAGAGAGAGAGAGAGAGGGAGAGAGAGAGAGAGCGCATTGGTTTCAGAGACGACAAACTTTTGGAATAAATCATTGAAGGAGGATAGTATGGGAGGGAGATGAAGTGGGAAAAGTTGAATCTTCTCTATGAGGATGCTTAGTGGAATGAGGAACTATCAACATTTCTTTTAGAAGAAATAAAGACGGGACAGATTGATAACGTTGAACTTGTCGTTCTGACCCCTCAATTGGAGAATAGCAGTGACTAATTAGTTAGTTAATTAAGTTTTAAGTTCCTAGTTGGTTTCTTTAATAACGACGTGTGCTTCAGCGATGAAACAAACACTCGAATACAGGCATCCGCGCGTAGCATACCAACCTCCGATCTAATAAAAACACTCCTAAAGAGGGGGCGATGTTTGACGTGCTAGTCTTAAAGGCTATTGTTTGGGAATTCGATCTTGTTTTAGTGCTCCATCAATGCTGTATTTTTGCCTAATTTGACGGGGTTTTTTCGTAACAAAAGCTAATGTCCACAATCTTGCAGTACGGAAGGCCAAAAAGAAGAAAAAAAGATTAAGTTGCATTTGTTATTTCTCCCCGAAAAAGACCTACAATGCTGTGTCTTTTTCGTTCAACCCCGATACGAAAACAAAAACCCGAACCCTAGCCCTAATGTCTAACTATGAGTGATGGGGGGTGGGGGGCTAATGAAATATACTTAACACATCAAAACCCACTGGTTAAGAAATGTTTGTCTGCTATGCCCTATATTGCTAATTTTTCACATTTCAGGTATGTTGCATCAGGTGGTATTTAGAAGTTATTCTATTTCATATTTTCTTCTTTTCACCGTTTCCCTCCACAATAAAGCTAAAATTTGACAATGCAACATAGATCTGAAGAAGGTCGAATAATATGTCGGTAGAAACGTTGTATTAAAAACCAAAACGATAAGGATAATAGTCAGAAATATATATGGAATAATGAAAATACTTCATCTTAGAACTAAAATTAAAAAAGGAATACCAAAAAAATATATCGAGCGTACTCTTTTCAAATTGAACCGAGCAACAAGGTTAAATATAAAAATCCGGAAAATGAAGGATCTATTGAAAATATTTCATTTTAGAACGTCTGACAATACAAGAAGCTGGAATGATATATATGGACGATTCGATGAAACTCATAGCTGGAAAAACGTATGGAATAATTACCTTCTGACACATTTATTTGAATTTTAATTGGTATGCACTTGTCTATGGTTGGCTACTTGGATAGTAAGGAGATACTGGCGTTTATGTCTTTCCTTGGAGCAGTAGTACAAATCACTTAATTGGTTGGTTCTTGAACCATTCTGCAGACTCCGTTCGCGAGCGGCTATAATAGCAGACCATTGCCATAAAATAAAAGCATTTAACTCCCAAGGGAATAAATAACCAGACAATTACTGGATTTACAACTTTTGCTAATTTATGGCACATGACCACGTCTTGATATATATCACTATCATCAACATCTGCAACCAACACTTATTTAATTTCTCGATAAGTGTCGCATAAATATAGTATTCAGAATAACTAATCGAATTAAAGCTTTTATTCTCTTACTTTGTTCTGTCTCCCTACAATTCTAATTATACATTGACTACAGTCAATTCCATTGTTTATGTATCCTCCTGAGTTTTCGCCTATCTTTTACTTCACTCTTCAGGCACATTTCAATGATCGCTCTGTCATTATCCTTTGCTGTTTTTAACACAGTGTTTTAGTCGATATATTCTTCAGCCTTCCTCACGTATGCGTTGCATCCGGTAACCATTCGTACTCTTTTCAAATTGAACCGAGTCACAAGACTGGGTGTTAAGGTCTCGTGTTAGTTAACATGAACACACACGAGATCGAAATCTTTAGGTCTCAGCGTATCAAATAATCATTTTTGTTGACTCGCCTTAGAGTTCATAGGGCCTGTATTCTTTAAGCCCTTCCGTGTCTGGTGTCAACGCAGAGTTATCTATAACTTTTCCCGAGCAAATTAAACCAAATAAAAAATACGGCTAGCAAATTAAATAACAAGGCAAGCAAACTAAAAAATACGGCAAGCAAATTAAAAAGACAAGCGAATAGAACCAACGAACATGAGTAATCACATATGTGCCGTTATTCTAGTCTAGAAGACCATTAATAATGTTTGATTCTGATTGAGTACTCAAAACGTGTGGCCTTGTTGCAGACTACGCTAAGCTTAGTAAATATATATATGGAAAAATATCTATCGGAACTACAGATACTACAATTATATGAAAATGGAGGGGGAAATCTGTTTTGTTCCAGGGGGCTGCACCTCCCCATTGCACTTGAAGTGGTAGGACCAGGGTCAATTCTTGATGCCAAAGAGAAGTCCCGAGGAAACTAGACAATTTCTGGCGTGAGAGTCCACACACTAAACATGACGTTGTCTCACATTTCATCCTCGTGGGCAGACAAATACAGCTTCATCTCAAAAATCTAGAAAACCATTGTTTCTCTCTTTTTGTTTCTCTCTTTTTGTTTCTCTCTTCTTTCTGTAATATTCCTGTTTTTTCTTTCACTGCCCTTTTACCGTTGCCGATTTGGTAATATGAGACGACAGTTGGCGGGTGGTTGTCAGTTGTTGACGTCCCCGGGGCATAAGTGAAAGTCTTTATCGGCAATGTCCGTCTCGAGTTAACCTCGTTTGAGACTGTGTGGTTGTTGTATATGCCGAGTCGCCAGGTCGAATGTGTTGACGTTTGAGGCAGACGACGCTAGCTTCCCCCTCCCTCTCTCTCTTTTACGTACTGAACTTTAGGAATTTCAAGTCTTGCACTTTATAAAGCCCTTGCGTTGGACACATGACAGGACAATTAACATCACTCTCTGTAACTTCCTCTCACTTTCTTTCTTGCAAACTCGAAAATATAGACACCAACGCATACTTGCTTCTGAGTATTTTTACAGGCTTATTTTTAAATACACACGTGTGTGCGCTAAAAACAAACACGCACGCTCTTGCGCGAGTGCGCGTGCGTGCAAACGGAAAAACTCCATATCTATTACATAAAACAACTGCCTCTATTTGTCACTGTGTCCTCTCCCCTTAAACATTGGCCCAGCCAACCAAATTTGACTCAATGGGACTAGGGGAATGTTTTAAAGTAAAAGGTTTTGAGAAAAGGGTTTTTAATGGGTTTTAGAACGGAGTTCTATGTAATTATAATGCTAAACTGAACCGTTACTTTCCGTTTAATATACATATATAAAGGGCGGTTTCAGCAAACCGGGTTTTGTTTGTTTGGGTCCAGACATTCCCCAATTATAATCCCCACTCAGCTCTCTAGGACAAAACCCCATTCAGTTTAAGTGCAAAGTAAGACAACGTCCCCGTCGTAAAATTAAAACATGTCACAAATTTGAGGAATTGTTCACAGTATTAATTGTTTACCTTCCGTATTCATCTTAATCAAGGAAAATCACACATGTTAAAGTTAACCTTTTTTATTATGCTCATTTTTATGATGGTGGACATAATTTGGTTCTGTAAAACAGTAAGCTATAGAATTATAATGAGATTGTTAATATATGCTACAGTACAATACTTATAACGTTATAATATTGTTTTCTTTGCAGTTTTTTCATATTCCTACCTTCGAAATTATACTTTTTCGCAAAGAATATCTGAAGTTTTTATATGAAGCATTTGTTTTATTTTAAAATTTATTCGGACAGTAGTAGCGTTGGTGTTTTGATAACCACATTTCGGCCGAAAAATTAATGGAATAACGACCATACCTTATCTCAGCACTTTAGATAAAAATACAAATACCGAAGAATATATCGGCCGAAATGTTGTGATAAAGATGGGGACAATGGTCCGAATATCTCGTGTATTTTAGTTTTTAGTTTATAGCGTTATTTTTAAATATTAAACCTTGATATATAAGAACATATATTTGTTTCCTTTCTTGACAGCATTAAAAGAACACAATAAAACAGACGTTAATGCAATAAAAACTAGTATTCCAGGGGAAATTATGAATCACCGCTTCATTTTATCTCGTAAATTAAGCAGGGGTGGTGGTAAAATTAAGTTACTTTGAGTAAATGCTACCAGTTAGAGGGCTGGTTAGTCACTCAATAGAAACCGTCACGTGTCTTTAAGCAGCAGGTCGTGTTGGAGGTGATCAAGCAAAACATTGGAAATAGGTGTGATCAATGAATGATACTTCTCTCACATTTTGTTGGGCAGCGATCACTTGAATGCTAGCGGACACAAACTGAGGGATCAATTTAGGATAAACTTGTTGTGGGTGGGCTCAAAAACAAAAACACATTGAGGGGAATGTGTGTGCAAAATTTCATGTTTCTACTATGAACGGTTAGGGCCGGGCGAAGTCCGGATTCATATAAATACATAGATACATGGATAAATTGTACATAAATATATAGATGCATATAAATGTTAGAAAACATAACCTAAACCCAGCAACAGTGTTTAAACCTGACTTTTACGGGTAGCGGTGATTAATATCTAAGCTTTTAGACAATGAGTTACACTATTGCCTGGTTTAACAATGCCAGATACAAATTGCTTCTCACAGGGGTCATTTACCCTGCCCCCTGCTGTTTTAATCAATGAACTGTCTGATGTCCAAGACTTATCATGTTATCAGGTCCCACAGCTGACCAGCGTGGTCCGCTCGCCAGTTGTAACGACCTCTTCCAACACACGTACTCCACCAATTCACTGACAAACCAGTCAAGCATGACGAAGAAAAATAAGAAGCGGTTTATGTGCCAAAAGAAATGTTCCATACAAAATGTTGTATATACAGAAAGCATACCCAAGGGCTGATAGCGGAAGGTTTAAATATTTTTATATCAACATCATTCGGTTAATGAGAAAGGCTATAAATGTGGGGTCGGACAGTGTTTTGCTTCTAAGGACAGCGTGTGTTGGTGTTGTTTTTATAAATGTTATTGTAGTTGCCGGGTTTTAATGGTTATGTTAACCGGTGACGGTCAAGGAGTCTCATTCAAAAGTGGACACGAGAGAAGACAGTAATAATAAAAAAAAGCGAAAAAAGACCTTAAACATCTATACATCCATACATATACTTATGGATACAGAATAAAGCCCTTAAAAGAAAGCATGATGATATGAAGATTAGGAAGTTATATTATAGATATTGTGAGTTTGTATGCGCGCCTTTACTGAGAGAGAGGGACAATCCAGCAGAGAGAGTGAAAATTAGCACCCAGAGAAATAGGTTAAGAGTATGTGAAAGGGGTTGGCTGTCACTACCTTCCTATCATCACCAGCAGCAGCAACAGTAATTTCACTAGCGTCGAGGCCTTTATTACCTATAAGATTTCAACTTTCAAGCATTTCCGGAGAGACCCCCTGATTGTCCAAAGAATATATTCCCAGGGGGGTGGGAAAGGTTATATTCGGAATATATCTTAGTGGTAACCCTGTTACCAGGCTATTTGGTTAACCAAGTAATAAAAAATAGAATACTAGAGTTTCCTACCGTCGAAATTGGATTATTTGAATGGAACTGATTTTGACACTTTATCGTCTTTTTCAAATACTGGAATGCTCAAATGTTTCGTTCATGAATTCTCGTATTTCTTTTTATTTATGAAAAGTAATTTGTGAAAATTTCACATTCGTGCGCACCTGCACATTAATAAAAAAAACTAAAAAAATAAGTGAATTCATGTTTTTGAAATAGATGAAGTGTCAAAAATCAGTTCCAATGAGCCAATCTCGACTGAAGGAAATCCCATGATTGCCACATTTGTTTCGCTAGTAATTGTTTGTGCTTTTAATCCATTTTCCAGCCTTTTTATATGTGATCATTAAGGTGATTGACTATAAGATTCCAACTTTCAAACACCCTCGCCCTTGGTCAGAAGGCTTGAGGGTGGGGGCATGTGCCCCATTTGTCACCCCCAGCGTATGCCAATGCTTCACGGGCAAATCATTCACTTCAATTTTCAATGTTAAAGTTATCATTTATTGTCAATGATTTGAACTGATCAAAAAATAACTTTAAAAGTGGAAGCGAATGATTTGGCTCTAAAGTGGTATTTCTTATCTTTTCAATAACCGTATATATGCTTAAATGGTTAGTACACTCAAACCGTTTTGGGGCGCGCCCCACCTCTACCC
>VCCN01005109.1:994168-1007542 GCA_006491835.1 Architeuthis dux | reverse complement strand
TATATAAATTGTTTATATGAATCGATCATTCTTCCCTAGTACATTTGCTTAAATACAAAATATTCATGACAGCTTTTGAACATTACCCTTACTAAAATCAATAACAAGTATATTTTATTGAAGAAAAAAATAATCCAGTTTTTGCACAGTATCGAATGAACAGATTAATTCAAAGCTCTTTTAGAATTTAATCCGTTAACACAATATATATGTAGCCTGTGCATAAACATCGGTGAAGCAATTCCCATCAATTTAAGGGGAGACAACTCAATAAACCAATCTTCTCCATCAACCACCGTGGCATGCCTGAGACAAAAGATATGTGTCAAGATAAAAGGTAATGTGGATTCATGTCTTTCCCAAGAGCTGAACGCAAGCAGCCACGACCGAAATTCGAAATCGGTTTGCCGAGTCCGTTTTCCATGGTGATACGCTATCATGAACCTCCCCACTTTATATAGCTACACTAGAGATAACACATAAGATACTACAGTTAAAATAAAGTTACTGCATGAATTTAAATGCAAAGGTGAAAAATTTTAATGTATCCTAGTCTCGGGCGAATTTGGGAATATTAGCTGTTATTCTCCCCCAATAGGGAATTTTAATAGCTCCAAGCGGTCAATATGACCATTGAAAAAATTGTTTTCTTGCGTTAATAATTATAATTCAGACGAGGAACCGTTTCATATCGACATGATTAAATAATACCCGGAATTTTACTGGTATAGAAGAATCAAGCGGGATAATCGTTGAAATCGGAAGAAGGCAAAAGCTGTTTCTAATTTTAAATTATCTCGATTGAATGTGCAGAAGGGCGTACAGTTGTCAGATCGGCTTTGTTAAAATTAGTGTTTTAAAATAACCATGAAGCATTAGGGAAATAGAAAGGAGTTAGGGTGGATGGATTGGGGCAATGGCAGAGTGATCAAAATGGCGTATAGAGAATGGGGGCCTGGGAAGAGGTTTAAGCAGGAAGATATCTAATCATTGGGATAGCTAAAAAAGAAATGATAAACAAAGGTCACGTGGCTAGATGGCAGCAGGAAGTAAAGTGGGAAGAAAGAGTACAAGCAGCGTAGAAGAAATGATCAATTTTGAATGAACTAGAAATCTCTCAGAGAGTGCATACATCTGCCACCGCCGTACACTAACTAAAAACAGAATGACAAAAACAGGGGAGATAAATTCAACACTAAAAATATTGAGTTATTTCCCTTAAAATATAAATGTAACGTGTTTATTAACCGTTCGTTTTTAACCATTTTCCATCCGAATAATAAAAATATATCTCCATCGGAAATAAATTCCTGGATCCGCCCCAAAATGTAATCTATTCTTCAGTAGCTCGTGTCCCACCATTAAAAAAGTCATTGAAATCTTAGAGATATTGTGTGGATAAATAGGCGAACAGATGAACAGACAGACGGACAGACACGAGTGAATACGTGTACCTCTTCCAAATAGATTGGCAGAGGTGAATGAGCGTGTTTATTAATAACAAATCAGATGTGAAATAAGGAGAAAAATTGGAGACATTCATTCTGTGAAAATGAAGATTATATGACATCAACGATGACTTAAGGAAGATATAGGAATGGTTCTATCTTCTACGATCCAGTCGTAGGTCCTAGCCAATGAAAAGCGAGAATCAATTTAACGTCACTTCCTTTTCAACTAAATAAAAATGAAATAAAAATGACGACCTTTTTGTATCATGTATGGAAATATACTGCTAAAATAGGAAGTTATATTTTGATAAAAATGACAATTTCCACATTTGTACATTATTTTCAGGAATATTTAGATGTTTTTATTTTATTTTATTTTATTTTTGCCTCATTTTAGGATGTAAAACTATCACATCGATGTATTTTCGATAATGAAAGTTACGATAAAAGTAAACATTGAATTAGAAAATTGTTAAAATAAATTAGGGGAGAAAAGGGTTTGTTAGTTTAATGAAAAAGAAATGTTATTACTATGGATTGGAAAGTACCAAACATTACCTGCGAAAAGTTGTTTTCTATTTATTTTCGAACATTCCAATTTCCTAACCACTTTCTGTAAAAAAGAAAGTTTGTAGTTATCCTTGATTTGAACAAATTAAATAAAATAAAAATTTCGATTACATTATGGTCATGTGATGCGAGACTTTTTGCAGCGATTGAGAGTAGAGTCTTAGCAACATGAATACATAACATCTCGGTCGGCGATTAAAAATACGAATCGGCGACTCTTCGCAAAAAATAACCTGAGCTCAACTACGATTCAGTCAGCGACAATTTGATCTAAGCTTAGCTTGATGCAGAAAGTAAATGCAGGTATTCCCTGCTTTTCAGAATTTCGCAAATTATTCGCTTTTATGCGAAAAGCGGAAAACCTTCAGCATTTGTTTTGTAGCAAGTCGCTATAGAGGCTGTGCGCACCCTACTCCCCCCTCTCTCTCTCTCTCTCCTTCACCCCAGTCTCACCACTCAATCTAACATACCATTAATACCATTTTTTTGTCCGGGAATGCTCAAACTTTTCCCCATATAAATTAATGGTAATTGCTTGTTCGCTCTACGGCATTTCGGCTTACGAGATGATTTTTTAGAGGAGCGTTCTACTTTCGGATAGCGAGGAACACCTATATAGCTATTTATTCAGCACAGCACAGCACTAAATGACAGGAAATAGCTGGTGAAAAGATTGGGTTCTACCAATCTTCTAAGGGAGAAATGCCTGTCTTAGAAATCAACATTCGAAATCCGGTTTGTTATTTAGTTTGAACACTGACCAATGAGAAATCCTAAAGTTAGTCTAGCTGAAAACCTTGTGTTATTGTAGTGTGTTCGATCATCACGATGTTGTGAACCTATGTTAGCCTAAGCTAAGCATAGTAAATGAATGTAATGAAAGTAATGAAATACGACGGGCAGTAATATTGGAAACGAAATGAATCAAGAAAAGGAGAGACTGGAGGAAAAATGAATGAACTTGTGAAAAGAAAGTAGTGTGCTTACGCTGACTACGGCATCAGCCGTCCCAGTCTTTATATATCAAGCTTCTCTGTCTTGGCTAGTTCTTCGAAGTTGGCGATATGTGAAATAGACTTAGAGGTGACAAGCACCCAAAATGGTGTCACTCACTTCACCATATGCTATTTTACCCATAACTGGGGGGGGGGTGGAGACGGATTCATGCCTTTCCCAATGGCATTAGTGCCAGTCTCAGTTTCAGTCAGAGTTTGAACTCAACTAACTGATTGACCACCGGCTCTTCCATGATCTTGTAGATTTAAAACGGAAGACACAGACGTCCACATCAACAGAAAGAAAGAGAGATGTGAGGAAGGGAGACAAAATAAAGAGACAGAAAGATAGAGGTAAATAGGAACATTAGAAAGAAAGATTAAAACTTATATTCCAACAATGCTTTAAAAGAATTCCAAGCAATTTAAACATTGGAGGGAGACTAACATTTATCAATGAGAATTCAAATTTAAAAAAACATGCTCTTTCTTTATAATATCCATCTGTCTGTGTGTGTGTGTGTGTGATACATGGAATCTGTGCGTATTTAGAGAAAGAGAGACATGCAGAAACAAAAGGAAAGAACCGAAGCGAAAAGAAAAAAGAAGGAAATAAAGAGAAAGGGAAAAACCACACAAAATAACTAACTAAAATAATAATATAAAGAAAATAGAAAATTGACTGAATGTATATATTCCAATAATGCTTTAAAAGGATTTTGTTGGAATGATTTTGTGAACGTAGAAAGAAAGGAAGAAAAGACGGGAAAAGCTAATGCAAAAAGGAAAGCTAATTTAAAGAACGAATAAAATGAATGACTGAATGAATAAAGCACATATAAATCGAACGGCGTGAATAAATTAATGAATGAGGTTTGGAGAGAAAAGAAGAAAATAAATTAACTATAAGATTGTAGCAAAAGAAAATAGAAACAGTAAGGGATGAACGCTTCTTTTGAAGAGCTCGACGCACTCTCACAGACAGAAGCCATTAAAAGAAATATCGAGGGACACAGAGAAAAGAAAAAAAAGAAAAAAGAAAAGCTTGGAAATAAAACAGCAAATATTATAAAAACAACGAAGATGACGAGCAATTGAAAAATAAATAGAGAGCAATCTAGCGGTGGCAAATGTCGAAAGAATTTACGTGTGATGTGGCCTGGTTGAGTCTGAACGTTGCTCTGCCAATTAGGCTGAAAATGTCAGAGGAAATTTGGTTCTGGTTGAAAATCAGAGATTAATCGGAGGGCGGCAAGAAATAAGGAACGAGAAATGTATAGTGAAAGAGTTAAGATGAATTGAATTAAAAGAAAGACCGAGCCACATATAGAGTGAAAGGGGGAACACATATTGGACAATTTCCAGTGTTTTCCAGATAGACTGATACAAGGGATATACAAAGAAACATTAGAAAAAGAGAGGAATGCAAAAATGTAATGAATAGGTTTTACAAACTGATAGTGTTCCTCTTAGTCTGGTGTTCGTAATGTTGAAATACAACACAGACTTCTTTAGTTTTAGTTGCAAGTTCTCCCTTTATTCGAACTTATTGCTGGAAGGAGACTAAGAGGTTGAACAGAACAAGAGATGAAGTTCTTTCTTCAGTCAAACCACGGAAAGGCAAGAATCTTTGAAAATTGTTTAACTCCTTTCTTTGTTAAACAAATAATTCCATGGAGTGTCCCTTCTTAGCAGCGAAAGCCACACCGAGTTGAAATCAACACTTGTTTGACTAATGCTTTTAGCCGACAAGTTAATGTATGCCGATTCTTTCAGTCTTCCCACTCTCCATCGGCGTTCTCTGTCTCCCTGGAGGCGCGTTGGAGGAATAAGAGATACGCGAAAGGATTGAGACTGTCCAGACCATTATGTTGCCGAAGCGTACTGAGACTGGTGCTCGAGATATGTGTGAACTTGCTGTTACTTGATCTCCAGCGACAACATCTGCTGGAAACAGGCAAGTTTATTCAAAAATAACAGCGGAAAAGAAAGGTAAAATCAAACAGAATACACCGCTTGCAGAGAATGTGAAAGTTTCTCATATGAGTACCATTAAGTTTTTCAACACTAAGAACAATAAAATCACCCATATAACAACGAACAATAGAGATGATATTTTAGTCAGAGTTATTTTATTAGAGGTGGAAATCTTTCATTTAAAAAAGCGTAGTAGTAATATTAGGAGTCGTAATAGTAGTAGTAGTCGTAGAAATTGTATTAGTCTTTGTTTTTATTGGCTTTATACTTTGGAAGTGTTGGAAGGGATGTAAAAGTAAATTAAACAAATAGAAGCTACAACAAATAAAAGTATAAACAACAAAAAAGCATTTCTATGTCATTTCCATTAGAATTTTATTTGCTTTTCATGTAATTTTCTCTGATTTGATTGTATGAGGAGAAAACCAAATTTGAAAGTTATTGTCTTTAAAAGCAACACTTTTGATCGCTAAGTAAATATCGATTAAGGAAATCCAACGATCAGGAAATATGAAAAACGATTTTCTCAGTTAGGCATGTGAAATTACTCATGGATTTGTTTTGAAGAATTGAAACTAAATTTGTCCATGCTTAAAATTGCTTTCCGACGTGCTGAAGAATTTAGCACGTTAAACTTTCTTGTCTTAACTAGTATAACATATTTGTTTTCAAAGTCGTAGCTTTTACCTGGACTCCTACGCCAAAGGCTGGCACCCCTGGAAAGTTTTCCCTCCACAAAACATCATCTCATAGAAATGCAAAGATATCCGCAAATCTTTATATGGGACATGATAGTAGTGTAGTTGTTTATTTTCTGGTTTCAGAAAGTATGTATTGTTGCTGCGTTCCATTCCAGTTAGTAGCTTTAAAATTACCACCTTTTGCCTAATTTTGCTGACTCCAAGTAAATGAAATCAAACTCGGTTCTTCTGTGGCTGGAAAAGTAGTTGTCCATATATTCACCATGAAAATTGGTTTCAGAGTTCAATTCGTGCAAATTAAAAAAGATTTTCTGTCTTATATTATATTATCTCTTTCTAAACGTGTTTCACAAGTCAATTTTTATCTTTAAAATTAGACATCTTAGTAACCCCCCAACAATTCTTTATTCCTACCTCGCCTTCTATTTCAACTGGCCAATCTCTAATGCACATCGTCCTTTGAACTCGATCATGCCACAAAACCGCACTCTTTCCTTAACCCTAACCCTCTTTTCAAAATAACCCGATAAAATTAATCTAAAAGACACTGTGGAAAATTATGATTCTTTAAAACAAGTATAATTAATTAAATTTTATTTTTATAAAGCCTCTTTTAAGTTGCTTGAGTTTTCAATAGTTTCTTCTTTTCTGCCGAGTAATGGTTTGATTTTGAACTGAAGCAATAATCTTTACGAAAATGAAAAATAAAAGTAAAAAATACAAATACGAAAATAGAAAAAATATAGTTTCTAATTTAAAAGAGAAAAAAATATTTAAAGAAATCAAAGTTTAAAATTATTAATAAAAAAAAGCAATCAACGTTTCCAGCCAATCAGTTTTGCTGCGATGAAATATGGAAAATGTAAAAACTATGCGGTCCCGAAATTGGTCGTTGGATCGAAAAAAGTTGATGTTTGACACGTAATATTTGAGAAAAAGATTAGGGCGACGGGGACGTTAGCAGTAGGGGGTGGGACGATGAATTTAGAGACAGAAAGAGACGGTGGAAAGAGGAAAGAAGAAGAAAAGGGAGACAGATTTGCGAAGATTATTGACAGCGCAAAAAGAAAGAAGGCAAATTGAATAAGAGAAGTCTTAGAGCAACACTTATTAGGAAAAGTATTTAGACAGACTTGAAATGGAAAGAAGAGAAATTTCGACAAACAGACAAAAAGAGAGCAAAAGTCGTCGTGCAACAGTAATGAATAAATAAACAGGTTGCCATGATGCCAAAAATGAGAGAGAGAGAGAAGGGGGGAGAGAAAGGGGGGCGTAAAAAGGTGTAGGCAAGAAAATAACAAAAAAATAGACAGCCAAAGAGGGAGAAGAAGAGACATAGAAGAATATGGCAAAACAAGTGAAAGTACATAGGCAAGGGGTGTCTGGATAGATAGATAGATAGATAGATAGATAGATAGAAGATATGAAGATATGAAGATATGAACGTACTGCGAGAGATAGGTAGGTAGTTAGATAGATAGAAAGACAAGCCTGGCTGCCCCATATTAAAACTCTTCTACTACTTCTACTTCCTTCTACTATACATTTTGGAGGTATGTAAGACATGGCAGTTTAGTGCAGGTGGTAACACACCAGGCTAGCGACCATGAGTTCAAATCACAGTAGGAGAATGGGGATTTTACATATCGGTTTACTCCCCTATTTTTGTTGAGGATTGTTCTTGTTCAATAGGACAGTAAATTCAACTCCGACTTTGTCCTGGAGTTTGACAAAAGCGAGAAAGAAAAGCAAACGGGAAAACGAGGGGGCGTTTTGGAAGGAAAAATACGAGTCAAAGAAAGAATGCAGGTGGAAGCCCATTGAAGGAATTGAAAAACCAAGAAATATAATGCTAATAGATGAGCTAAAGTGATAGGGGGGTAAATAGACATACTAATTGAGATAACAGTGGACAACGCGAGGCAATTCTTCATTCGATTTATTGTTTGAGTCTTTGATATCTGTTAATCCATTTTGACATTCCCCGGTGAACCAACAAGGGCATATATTCAGATTTGACCGAGTAGGTATGAGACCCACACTCTTTTTATAAGGATATGTTGGGCAAAATAACTACACGTAGTTAAATAGCCTGCGTATTTCTCACCGACGCCAGTGATCGGTGTTTCAGCCCAGGTAAAAGCAATGGTTGCAATCAGTACAAATAAATATTTTGGTTCTCGGTCTTTTATCCATATTAAGGATGAATTTGATACAGTGTAATATGTGTTTGCTTATTGTGGTTACTGCATCTTATACACAGGAACATAAGAGGTCGAAAAGTATCCATTAATTAGGAATATCCCAAGAACCGGTTGCGCAGACTTGATGTAACTTTGCAACAAATCAGTGACGACCTTACTGTGCAGGCACAAACATCCGCTCTTCCATGGGGCTACTCAGTCGGCAATGAAGCCTCGTTGAGTTACTTTGGGCACTGTGTGACCGTTACAATCACTCTTCACATCTCGTGCAGGTTTAATTTGTCAAAATATCGCAACACCCAGGCCTGGCAGCCCCTTACAATGCAGATCTAACTTCCTTTTTTTCTAAAGAGATATCAGACCATGGATATGATTAAGGAGAACAATACGAGGCAGCTAATGGTGATACCGAAATAGGACATTTAATACTGTTTTAAAAAGTGGAAGAATCGTTGGGATGAGTATTTAAGGTCCCAAAGGGAATATCTTAAAGAGGACTAAGGTGTCATTGTCCGATGTAGGCTATTTTTCGTTAATATTAAATGGCTGGATACTTTCCGGACAGATCTTGTACTTGTAAATCATCTTATACTGTGTGTAAAATATTTCTTCTATTATCATGCGTCTTAAAATAAGTTCTTTTGTAATTGGTGGTCTGGCATCTCTGTAGTTGCAAGAAGTTACCTAGCTGATGTAGAAAGCTAATTTCTAAATATAAACCACTAGATGCACCCCGAGAAAAAAAAGAAAAGAGAAACTATATTTACTCATGAGGAAAACGAAACACACAATCAATACCAAACGTGACTGCTCTTTGCCGAAAGATTTTTACTAGGTCTTAATATCTACGACAGCAAAAACGAAAGTGGCAAAACTGATGACTGAAATAGGGACGAGTGTTCGTTAATAGACGAGATCTTAACTATATTTGTACATTTGCTGACTTATATTCTGGTTGTATTTTCGGCTCAACTGTTATACAACCCAATTAGACTTAGCGCATCGATTTCTGAAGAACTAATGGCAATTAAATATATCAATACAATCCCTACTTATATATGCATAGATAGAGAATAGGAGATAGACATTCATGCAACAATAAATAAACCACTCTATATAAAGTTAGTAATATTAATCGTACGCATAATGATTTATATTTTAATCACATCTCTTTTCTGCTGATTCATAGTGTTAGGACATCGATTTCAGCAGATCTCAAAGGAACATAACATGAAACTTCGAAGATATATATATATATATATGTGTGTGTGTGTATGTATATATATATATATATGTATAATATATATATATATGTGTGTGTGTGTGTGTAGAGATAGATAGGTGGCCAGAATGAGATAAATATAAATATACGGGCCTATCCTAAACATCTTCTTGACCCATTGGGTTACTGTTCGTTTGGGGCCCGTGAGAATTGACATGAACAGCGCATTATCAGCAGAACTAATACAAAATATTGTGTAAAAAAACAAAACAATTAACACAAAGCAAGCTCACAAAATACCCGGATGGAATATTAAATAAAAGCCGTCCAACATGGATGAGGTTTACTGAACAACTGAAATCAGCCACATGACACATCATGCGTGAGACATCCACATTTTTGATGAATGATGATCTTTACATGACTACATCTCTAGATGAAAGTGATTGTGAGAGTGTGCGCGCGGGGGTGTGTTTGTGTATCTATCAGTATACATATGTATTTCTGTCAAAACTCATGATTTCATGTGTATGGGGTGGATTCTCACTGTGCATATGTGGATATTCTGTGTCTTGAAATTGATAATGCACGCGATTTTAACAACTAAGTTACTAAAACGTTATATTTTAACAGATACTTCTAATAAATTGTATAAAGAATTATGGATTGTTGACCTTCATTCTTAATACCCCCCCAGATTGTCTCCCCTTTGTGTTCTTCACCAAATACATAATAATTGTATGTCTTGTGTCTTCTGTTGACTTCCTCGGGAAGGATTTGCACCACAGTGTGCATTGAAGCTCTCCCTACCCTACAGATAAATGGAACCACCAGAGCATCTTATTTCGTTCACTACAATAACTACTCCCTATTTTGATCTGAAATGTTCACTGTATAATCTTCGATCCATGTGATTAATGGAGAAGCATTGGGTTAATTGCATTGACAAGGAAGGAGATTATGTTGAAAAATAAATATTTGTTGCGTAAAATAAATGCTGTTTTACATCATTAGTCTACAGACGTATTTATGTATCTATGTCCTTGTTATTTTGTAGCTAAAATATCTGTTATCAACACCAGATAAACCATAACATTATGCAAAGGAGGAAAGGTTCAGACATTCGGAAAATCTGATTTCCAGTCAGTCATATAACTGGCATGTTGAATATTTACGGAGCTAACGTGACCTAATTCGCATATTTTGGGAATGGTTTTTGGAAGTGTAGATTGTAACTTTCAGAAAATATATAGTGTTTAATGTTTCTTTCAAAGTTTCTGACAGATTTCTGAAGAACAAGTAGGTCGAAATTTGGTTCAAAGAAATTTAGAAATTAGGGAATAGACTCCCAAATATATTCCCTTTTTTAATTTGGTCGATCGTGTATCATAAAAATGTCTGTTGGATTTAAATAATGCATAACAAAGAATCGAAACAAGAAAAATTATGGGATATCTAATTATATCACGTAATCATAATCTTATGGAATTTACTTCATTTTTCGTTATTTTTGCCATCTAACATTTTATAGTAATACATGTTTGTCATACTATAATTTTGGCTTCTATTTAAATAATTTTGTTTCAATCAAATATTGGATTGCTTGTGAAGCGCCCTACAAAATGCGTGAACAACCAATTACATACTGTCTCTCTCTCTCTCTCTTTTTTTCTTTTTTCTACACCATCTCTTCAGGTGACGAAACATTATGTGTGCAAGGTAATCATTTGACGTCTATTCATCTATGCATGCATTATTTAGTATTTCTTTTCTACACAGCGGATCCAGCTATTAATTATGTTAAACATTATTGAGATAAATTTACAAATACATAAATACATACGCGACTTCTCTACAGAAAAAAAAGCAATTATTTATGTTGTAAACCACTGAATCCACCCAAAAGAGAAAGGTAAAATATACATTTATATTAATTACACAATCCAGAACAAAAGCATAAGCTAACAATATTTGTATTATTTTCGCAACATTGTTCAAAAAATGTTATATGTGAGTTGTTTTATAAAAGATTTTCTCCTTGGTTTAAATCCACAAAAGATCACATCATTCTACAAAGAGAAACCGAGCAAGGTATGCAAATTAATGAGACACTGTCTGATTCGGTATTTATCAGAGAAACATGGCGTTCGGAAGTGTTATCAAATGTAAAATTAAATCATTTCAAGAGATTTGAACTCTATGCTTGAAAAGATGATAATCTGTAGGATAAATGTCAGGTGAATATGGAGGATACTGCAAGACTTCATGTCCCAATTCTCTAAATGCAGACACTGATAGAGCCAATATTTTGAAAGCTGATTATCACCAAACTTGACATGCGTGTCTTGTCCATTTAGAAAACTGGCGCTGCACCGTCTTTCTTCTCCAACAACTTGCGACGTGTGGCTTTGTGAAAGACTGAATTAAGCTTAACACATAATTTTCCTGTATAACAGTATATGTTTTCATTTATGAATAAAAGTGTAGAAAAAAGTTGTCAAGTCTCGCTTGAAGCTTCGTCTTTGGATTCCAAAATCTTTCCTTTTCATCTTTCACCTGAAAATTTAAATATTTGCTTTAGGGACGTTATCAAAAGAAACATAAATGCCTAAAAACTTATTTTTGGAGAAAATGTAACACATCTTAATACACACTGTCAAGCGAACGCCAATTGTGTTTTATCTGGGAAATATCGGACTCTATTAGTTCTCATTAGAGATCAAGAAACATTTTAAATTGTCTGATTGTAACTACGTGACCAAATATTCTCACAACATCTCTGGATCCGTTACGCAAGTTCTCCTCGTGTTCTCTTTTGCATTTTCGTATCATTTTTTTAGATGGCTAGGTAGCAAGCAAATGATCCTCAGATCTTTTGTTTTGAATTCAACATTATTTTCTCTTTTCTTTTTTTTCTTTTTTCTTCTTTCCTTTCTTTCTTTCTTTTCTTTCTGTCTGTTTGTCTTTCATTTTCCCTTTCTTTCGTTCTTTTTTGTTTTACTTCTTGTTCTTTTTTTTATTTCGATCGGGCTTCGTGTCTTTATTAAGTGATTATAAAAATATGGAATAAACAGCAAATATTCAATTGTATACTCTTCTCTTGCTGTATCGACACTTGCTTTTACCTCGGAATATTTTCAGGTGATTTTCTTTTCTGTTTTTGTGGTATGAGCAAGTGACAAAGTGTGTTTTCCTATGGAAAAAAAACTCGGGGTATGGATGCAACTGGGAAAAGTCCAAAATTATTATTTTTACTGATTGTCCTTCACAAATCTACATAAACGCCTTTCGACTCTCTGACAAATGTTCATAGCATTATTTGTTCTTTTAAACATCATAAAAGGACTCAAAAGTATTGTATTTTTACAAGGTGTGAATTAAAATATGGAAACTTCCAAGACACAGCAACAGTGCACATATTTCAAGAATTTCTGACAGCAGTTACATAAATGTAACCCAAATGTTCTTCAATATGCGCCATCTTGTACATGCTCGTAAGAAATTCAGACAAGGGTTAATTTTTCAAGAATTCCTATATGATCTTGATTTTTTAAGCATTTTCAATTATTATTATTTTTCGACTAGTATTTCTTTCATCTCAATTTTAGTAGCTTTTCATCGAAAGAAATACTAGTAAAAAGTTAATACTAGTTTACAATGCTTCATCTAATAAACATGCAAGGTAATTTGACTATTAACAATAATACTACTGTAAGTAATAACATCAAAGATGGCGCCAAGCGATCGAGGAGGAATGCAGAGTAGGTTTATATGCACGTTTTGATATTCTGTCAACCACAAAGCTCTTGGAGCTCGAGCGGTAGCGCAGCTGTTACAGAAAAACAGACTTCCCGATGCAAAAGGGATGCTCGCTCGAATCTCGCCGAGAGCTTATTCTTTATTTTTAATCCGCGCTGTTTACTAATAGCCGTAGACTGATCGTTTGCGATGAAAATAAACTAAAATTACGAAGAAAGAATTACTAGTCAACAATTAATAATGGTTAATAACTGATACATGTCTTTTACTGTAGTTGAAAACGTTAAGAACCATTTATGCAATAAAATTCATCTAAAATTTCTCTGATTCCCATTTTTCTGTGTCACATCTTGCCATCAAACATGTTAGATTCCCTTTCACTTGTGGCTTTTGTATCTTATTTGTCATTTGACACAAGTGGTCAGAACAAAAAGAAATTAAAATTGTTATTCGGATTAATTGAAATAATATTAATTTTCATTGTTTTTTTATAAT
>VCCN01005109.1:895150-911306 GCA_006491835.1 Architeuthis dux | reverse complement strand
AAGTCTTACTTTCTCCTCGTGGAATGTACACCTTAAGGAATCTGTAGAATATATAAACTTCGCTGTGGTTACCACATTAACAACACACCGACGGAAGCTTAGAATATATATATAATAAATAGCGCTATTCTGTCAATAAAGTTTTACGTTAAGTTATGATTATGGACAATCCATTTTCAGGATTTTCAGTTCACCCCATTTGAGGTAAAAACTCTAAAATTGCTAGTTTTAAGTACTAATGTTATTGCGATTTTCATTAATTTATGTCTTCGTGAATGACATTTATCTTCTCACACAATAACGGTCCCTAACAGATTGTATGTGTGTATGTATATTCTGCAACCTGTAGACTCGATTCTGAAGTTCTGATATTTGTCATGCATGTTCTTGTTGAACATGGGTAAGTTTTCAGTAATCAACTTGTTGAATTATTGATTGTTTATTCGCCACACATTTTCACATTCTAAAAATATCGGGTGGGAATTAGGGCATCTGCTTAATTCCTAATTCTCTATGATTTAAATGTTAGGCTGCGCCAAAGATGACGACGCTACACGGTGCAAGGTAACGTTTCTGTTCTGTTATTCGACGGCAGAGCGTGGCTGAGACGGCCGCATAACAATCGCGCTGCTGCTTACGGGACAAGTTATTTTCAAATTGTAACCTATCCGGGTACTGACTGGTCTTGACATTGTTTAACTCCGGTGATCGTACGAGAATGTCGCTATCGGTATCACAATTATATAAACATCAAGTAATCGTGTAACTACGACTTTCATTTGAATACAGAAAATATTGAACGAGCTTTCATTATTAAGTCTGTGAATCGGATATTCCTTTCAATGAAGAAGAGAAAGAAATCTAGGAAAAGTTCCTCTGTGAGTCCCTATACGAAACTTGGTGTGTGTGTGAGAGAGAGAGAGAGAGAGAGGGGGGATCCAGAATAGTACAGGAAATTACGAGTATTTAGACAATGACAGCGTTTTAAAAATGCCTACTGTCATTAGTTAAATCGTCACGATTTAGTAAGGTTTTCCTGTAAATTCTCAGTTCACTCTTGCATCGATGCTTCAGAGTCAAGGATTTCTCAAGATAATTGTGAAAGTGAAAGGAAATTCTTATATGTCTTCTCTGCTTTTCGAAAGTTCGTTTCACGCCACCTAAAGCAAAAATACCAATCAGTGTCTTGCACCAAGCCATTATACAGGCAGCATTCAACCTCTTTCTATCTCTCCAGTCTCATGTACATTCCCAACACTCCAACCTCCGAAAACTCAGCCTAATATAACAACATTAACATTCTCTTATTTAAAACTGTCCTTCTTCGGACAAAGCTGCAGCAATCTGACAACGTGAAACCCAACATAAAGATATACAAGATTGACCGTTCGGGGGTTTGAAATCTTCTGATGCACCAAGATTAATTTGCCATTAACCCCAAACTAACATCAAGAATTGAGTTTCTAGTCGTCGAGTAAAAGAAAATGCAACTTAATCCGCTTTTCCTTTTTTAGGCCTCCGTTATTTAACATTATGGTCGTTAGCTCTTGGTGGGGAATACAAAATAAAAGCCCTAATGTTCATTACCAACTCAGATGTCTATCGGGGTCACTTCAGAACTTGAGTGTGTGTAACTTTACTCAATGGATAATCTTAGACATGTATACGACCAAGCCACTGATGTTATCGTTATTTACTAACCTTAAATTAATATGGAACATGGCCACCGCATTAGGGTACCCAGAAAGAATCGAACTCCGTAACTTATGAATTGATTTGCTTGCTTACCTTCACACCCACTATGCCACAGATAATGTGTGTGGATTTATGCGACAGCAGCCGCCCTGTGCTTGACGGTATACTTATCAACTCCCCGAATGTCTACATGTTCTGTATAAAGCATAGCATGGAGATCAAAAGTAACATTATACAACGTTTTCCCGTGGCAGACTCTCATATGCAAATACTCATGCCTGTTTAACATGATTCTATATTTAATACTGTTGTTGTTGGTTATAGTAGTAGGTGTTGGATTCATTGGTTTGATCATTTGATTAAAGAGCACGAGGCTGTTTCAAGTGAGGGAAGATAAAATGCAATTGAGTATCCTCTGGGGTTGTTTCTGTGGAACTGTCGAGATGCACTCTGCGAGATAACAGATGTACCTAAGTGCGTTGTATCGCGAGCAAACTATCAGAACGCTGGGCGCCTTCTGGGTTTTGTCCAGCTATTCTTCATTCTTATCTCGCCTACTCTGTGTTCGCTTTGGAAGAAGGTTTAATTTATGAGCCAGTCGAGTCTGCCCCAACAAAAATGAAAGACAGGTCAGAGAATATAGCGAGGATAGTAAAGTAGACGGGGAGACATCAGAGAAACGAGAGACAGATCGAAACAGGCAGCGTCAAGAGGGAAAGTCGCTGTGAACGTATAGATGCTAAGGGGTAGAAGACAGTATACATCAGAGATAAAAGGAGGTTCATATATAACTTGCGATATGTATAGACTTATGTGTAGATTTAGAAATACACATTATAGTTACATGACAACGCCTGCCATACAGGGTGCTTAACAAGTTAGTCCCTCAGATAATCCTTTGTGTAATGAGTCCAGTAATCACTGAGTGCCCCAATGTTGACGCCTTGTTCAAGTTAAAACTAATCTTAGTATACGGGTCACCAACTGTTACAGCATAAAGTCAAAGAAATATAGAAAGATTGTGCTGCACCAATCTACTGATTAGGGAATGTCTGTCTGCCTAACTTCGAAATCAACATTCAAAATCCAAGATTTTACTTGGATTGGACATCGACCTCTGATACTCGTGTAAAATACGCAGCAATCACAATCGCGATGCGTGTATGTATGCGTTTGTATGTGTAAATGGGTTGGTCTGTATGTATGCGTGTATGCATGTGTATGTATCCATGTATGCATCCATATATGTGTTTTTGCATCCGTATGCATGCATTTGTGCACAATGGATGTAATTGTGAAGTAGTATATGTCTTCATATAAACTTATATATATGTGTTTGATTTTAAGCCCGTGTAAAAGTCAGGCGATTTTTTGCGGTGCATTGCTGGTTTCTGTACGATTACTTATGCAAATAGGAGTTACGATTCTTATATATATATATATTCCTAGAAGCAAACAACGCAGGACGGATAGAGAAACCCACAAATAAGCTGAACCTGAAAAGAAGACGAAAAATACGAACTAATCCTTACTCCACTAGATCGAGCTGCAATCGGATAGAGAACCAAAAACGAGAGCAAAAAATAAGTAGAAAAATAACGTTAATGTACAGGTCTCCTTCACCAGAAGAAAAAAAAATGGCTGACAGAGATGCGGGGAAAGAGCAAAAGAAGCTTATGTGGGATCACTTGGGAGGACAGCCTTCAGATGTTGGGTCGCTTGCTGAAGGATTATCTTATTAGCCTTGTTGTTGGCCTTATATTATCTTGCCTAGGGTTAGAACTTCTTAGAATTATTCATATAAGCATATACACGTAGGCTGGGCCTTGCGTCCGTATCAATAAAGACCAATATATAAATATTTATGCTTCAGTTTCCACATATGCTTTGGGTTCTTATCCATCTCTAAGATATACATAATCTGTCTGTCTGTGATAATTATATGGTTTCCTGAAGCACCAGAGGCCTGTATTCCACTTAAGGGACAAGCTATGGATGCTGATTTCCAAGGCTAACTGGCCCTTATCATTTTAGTGCAAAATAATCCCCCCTCATGTTCAGTAATCAATATAGCCTGGCCCTAATGATATTCGCATATCTACAAGGCGATGTGCTGTTGTGTGTATTTGACAAGAGTTAACTAGATTGCCATGGCGCTCGCCCCCTTGGAAGCAATTGGTCCAATTGGCTTAAAACCCTGTACCTAGCTGCATTGATTCTGCCATAACAAGTAATTTGGCACATGCAATATTAATGTAAGAAGTGTAAATTAATGCAGATAGAGGGTTGTTATTATCGGACAAAAATAATTTCAGACAAAGACATTATTTTGTGGGGTTTAAAAATATATATTATGCTAGAAGAGAAGAGAAAAGAAAGGCAGAAAAACATTATGTGGGTCGCGTGCAGATCAGGCGAGGTTATAAGGAAAGAAACTGTTGGTATCTCGTCCAGTATGGGCGTGTCTAATATCCTTATATGGAAGAGGATTCTGAGAGAGCGGGTCCTAAGACTTTTCTTCGAGACAGTTGGTATTTTACCAAAGAAGTGAACGGTCGTAGTAGACGGAGACAGAATGAAATCGAGCATCCTGATATGTGAAAACAGTCATCTAAAACAATAGAATAAAGAGATGACGACGCGGGCGAAGTAAACAGAGCAAGGGAAGCGGGAAGGTACCAGTACGTATTCTTTGACCATCCGCATCCCCTCTTCGTTAGAGGCTATCCTTGAATGTCACCCACAAGGTGGTTAGATAGTAGTAATTGCCTTCCTCTCTGTCGTTTCAATAAAGCACCATGACAACTACATTTCTTAAGCAATAAAACACATTTGTGATTGTTTTAATTTTTGGAGTTTTTGTGTGAGATTGCAAACTCCGATCGACATGAATTGTTCGCCAACCTGAGAAAATCATGGCCATGAATATCTTCGAACAATGAAGGACTAAACATTGATCGAATATCGAATAGAACAACACGTGTTCCGATGTTTCCTGAACCCGCCACGGTACATTAGCTTCACTTCTCCTTTTAGCAAACTAATTGGCAACAACGTTTTGTCATGCAGTCTAAAGTCATTATTCGATGAGATATCCTCAACTTTGCAATGAAAATGTTTAGTCGGTCGGTTCCCAGGTCTTCCTAAGGTATATTCTGCATGCAATAATCTGTATTTCATTTTTAGAATCTGCCAAAAAGGTTTTTATTCATGAGGGAATGGAGAAAGGAGAAAAAAACGATAAATGTTTCTCACTTAACCAAGGAGAAAGTTGAAATTGAAGAAAAAAGAACACTGAAGAAAATGCTGTTGCTGATATGAATCCTATGATGGTTGGATTATACCTAGTTATCGAAACAAGAATTTGAGGATAATTCATCTAATAATTCATTTTTAAATCTTATTATCAAATGTTATATCTTTTCACTTTTACTGAAACTTTATTTCCCAAACTTTTTCCATCGAATTCATCTTTAACTCATTAAAGACCTGTGTTTCTATTGACTGCAAGACGATAATCATTTGTTACATCATGTCTATCGAAATGCGAACACACAGCTGCCATCATTTCCATCTCTTCTTTTCAGCTGCATCAAATCACGTCATCGCAAAGCTTCATTTCCCTAGAGACATTTTCCTAAAATACTTATCTTTTAACAACTTGTCTAGGCGTTCACCTGATCAGCTGCATAATTCATGTGCAAAGACAATTCATTTTTTCTGAAATATTTAAACGTTTCAGCAAACTACATAATACTATTTTCCAACCAATTATCCAAATCAAAATCGCTACAATTTGCAAGTAAAGCTGTGTGTTTGAGAGAGAGAGAGAGAGAGAGAGAGAGAGAGAGGGGGAGAGAGAGAGAGGGTTGAGAGAAATATAGAGCAAGTTATAATAGATATTTAGAATCACTTTGATACACATATAAAAAGGCTTAGATGGAATAAATTAATGATGTGAATAGAATTAACTGTTGCGCAATGTGGCGGGAATATTAGATGTGTCTTTAAATTTCACTCAGCCATTCATATCTCGTGCAATTAGTCAACAATAGTAGGTTGATATAAGCCTTAGGAACAATTCAGCTGCTAAGAAAATGAGTTCTCTTCTTGATTGACACAGAAATAAGTCATTGGTGCCATTTGAAAGACAATAGAATACCGCAGTTAATTTATTCAGGTCAAATTTTGAAATATCAATTAGCTTTCTCATAGCAGGAATGGGAATATTCCTATCAAGTGCTCGTAAACGATATTTGTACTTATAATGGCCCATAATTTCATAATGTTGCATTTAGTACTGAAAAAGATTGATGTAAATAGATTGTACAACTACCATAACATAAGAAATGATGTTTATTTCAATTATAAAATTTGATTTTATTACCCTTTAAAAGCAATAAATGAAATAATTCAGAAATCCAAAATGGCCCAAATGACCGCCATTTTGTTGTGATAACTCGAAAACCCGCCACATGATCTTTTTGGACAATTTGCATGAATATTACATAGAACACATCTACCTATTCCCAAGTCAGTTTGTCAATCTAAATTCTGAGGTTAAACCCTAATGGTACTGTACTAACTTCAAATATACTTAGCATTCGAAGAGATCAGAGTTATGTCAAGTATAGTTATGTCAAAAAACATCTACTCGCTCTAAAGTGGCAAATTTCATACAAAAAGAGATTTCGATGAAATGTTTGTAAATAAGGCGAATGAAAGAAGAATACAATACATTTTGAAAGAAGAATTTGCATCCTTGGATGAAAAGAAAGAGATGAAAGTCCGTGATAAATGTGATGACATTTCTGTGTCATCTCATCGCCGAATATGAATGTAGACATTCTGTAGCCGAGACTGTGCTATTATACATTAATGCAAAGATGAGAGCAATGGGGATCACGATTGAAATAGTAGTTGATGCAGAGTTGATGTCGTGAAGTGTGCTACGCTGCCCATAAGATAAATGGAACTCTTGGGTTAAAACGACGTCTATCTACGACTGCAGGGAACTTTGTACGAAAGAAATTACCAAAGTCATCATACCTCTTCATGCTAATAGTGGAACAGATCCTATTACAAGGTAATTTGGCCTGGCAAAGAAGGCCATATTCGGTAGAGTAACAGAATAGAATAACTTCGTCTGTTAGAAAGACGCTTCCAATCTATGACAGGACTGTGAAAGATTTAGACGTGTTCAAAACAGTGAAGGGTAAATCAACAGCTAGGCTTCCACCGGATGAAGAATCCCATTGTATCAGAGGTCTACGTGTTGCATATCAAGCATATGTGTGGCTCCACTTTGACGTGCCCAATTCTCCATCATCTCCATTACAATACGGCTGGCAAATGTGTACCTATACTGTATAGATCTGCTGCACTTCCTGTACAGCTAAGAATAAGAACAGAGAACAACCCCATACATTCCGATGCAAACGAAGAAAGTGAGGAATCAATAACAGGCGATGAAGACAGTGAGAGTGAACAAGATGGAGACATTTAATGCAAGGGTGCAGGGCCAGACATTCCTTCAGAAAATTAACGTTTTAGTTTTGTTTTGTTCAGTTCTTTGAATACAATCTTTGAATACAATCATGTTTTAAGAGTTTGTTAGACTTGTTTCTATGGATTGTTTTTTATAGTAATCCTTTATGCTTTGGTGGAAGTTCTCTTGTTTATTTCTTGTATTCTTGTATTGTATTTTACAGAATGTACAAATATGGTCACGTGACTAGTTCTAAAAATAGGATAGGGTGAGATCCATTATGTTTGATTGTAGTGGTTGTTAATTTCTAACTTCCTACCACGTTTGAAGCAAATAACATGTTTCTTTGCTTTGGAATGTTAGTAAAATTGCGCTAATCCTTGGTCTGACGAGTGTAAAATATGATAGTCAAACACAGCATATTGTACGATAAAAAAAAAAGAATGTCATACAAATGCTCAAATAATTATAACTATACAGCATATCGATAAGATATTAACACAATAATGAACTTAGAAGCCATTAATAGGTATATAGTTATACCTTTTGGGTGTTTTGTATGGCTATTTAGAGTATTTGTATACTGTTTACATCCATGTTACATCCATCAGACCAAGGAGAACCATAACAGCAGCCAATAGGAATAGGCGTCCTGTTTCTGAGAGGGTCTACCCTACTAATTCTGTTCGGCATGTTCTAGTAACCTAGAAAATGTCAAACCTAGTTCCCCATACAACGGTCACGGATCCTTGATATATTAGGTTATCCTACAAATGTATACAAAAGAATAAATGTTATGAGAACAATTGGAAAGAAAAACACTGTTTATTTCAACTGTTTCTAAATGTTCAGAAAATAGAGGGTTAATAACCGAGAAACTGTGTAGACATTTTCTCCAACTGAAGAGATTATTTGTGCAATTACAAGGAATGCATGAGTCAATGTTTATTAGAACATGTATTCTTTATGAACGTGCCACGCCCTGGTGCAATGTTTAGCAAGCAAGTCCTGAAGACTATTATTATTGGAATGAGTTCAATTTTTACTAGCTGTCTCACACGTGGTGTGCCGCTATTACCTACGAGCCTAGGTAAGAACTCGGGGCTTCGATTCCTGAAAGGTAGACACAAGCAGATAGACAGACGGACAGAGGAAGAAAGTTTGATATCTAGAGATAGATATTTTACATTCTGAGAAGAGGCATTGTCCATAGTTTATGAAGTATTTGGGATAGTATCCTTATCTTTGTTTTTTTTCCAATTATATTTCGGCAGGTGAGCTCTCCGGTCTTCGTTGTATTGCTTGAAGTTCTGGCATGAGTAACTCTTAGAATTCCATGAATCATTTCGACTAACGTCCCCATATTTGCTGTTTTATCACTTTTGTCCTGCCTTACTCATGTGCACCTTTCAATCGGTAAACAATGAGTGTTGTCCAGAATTTTAATTGAATTTCGCTACCTGAAAAGATTCACAGATCCAAGGATCAACATTTCCTTCTGAAACGGAAGTTTTATTTGACTCACAGAGAAGCAATTCTCACCGAATTTTAGCAAGAATGTTTTGTTATGGCAAATATAATACATATATTTATTTCAAATTTGTTGGCTTCATATATAAAAAAAATAATGTTAGTGTAATTCATGGAACGCCCACCATTTTTATTATAAACAATATTGATGACTTCAAAGAAAATGACCGAAAACGCTTGAATTTGAAAGAATTCTTTAAATATTCCGTTAATCGGGATTTTGATTTTTAAGGCTAGTATGTTCTCTCAGACCCATGCAAAATTGTAGACGTGAACAAATCGTCGCTTGACCAACACAGCACAAATCAGGTTTTCATTTGCATTCACCAATTTGTTTTGGTTCTTAAGTACTGATTGATTTATGAGGACATCATTAGGTTAATCGTATTTTAGCAATGCGTATTTATTTTGCAATTCGATCTGTGTGATTATATGGCGACACGGAGTATAAAACAGGATTTTCAATGAGTTAATCTCACTTCAACGGTCATTTCATGCTGCGACCAAAAACAGCGAACCATTACACAACTCCATGCCTTCAGCTTCGTTTCACACCATGAAGGTCAACTTACATGCTTTATAAAGGGAAGGCAACAAAAAAGGGCGAAAATAAAAAAGGGAAATAATCGTAATTGCCTGCTTTCCGGTCATCCCCCGTGGTTTATGGGACGAAACACGCATCGGGTTTATAGATAATGGCTCACAGATTCTCCGTTTTAAGCGACCTACCTCTTTGCAGGTGGTCATCGAATGAGTCAGCAACAGATGCTGCACAACACATATTCTATTTCTCCGAACACAGACTGTGATTTGCAACACTCATTATTTGGCCACAATTTTTGTCACATATTTTGTACTGAACTTGTCAAAGAACTAATAAATTACAGTGTTTGTTTTCTTGTTTTTTTCTTTTATTTCTCCTGAAGTTTGAGGTTGTTTTGCGCGGAGCCGAAAAGTGCATACAGTTATGAAAAATACCCAGGCATTTCTTTGTAACGTCAGTGATTTATTGACTTGACCGTGGTGGCCAATCAGTTTTTGATGACAACCATCCATCATACCGGACAAGATGTTTATAGATAATGAAAATTATTTTTAAAAAACCGAGTTTCATAATATAGGGCTACATAGATGAAATGATGAATCGATTAGTTTATTTAATTTTCATATACTGTCTACATTCGAAGATATATTAATGAATCATTAATTTCAGTCCTGTTTGAAGGTAGTCTTGAAATCAATGACTGAGTATTTATTGGAAACATTAATATCATCGGTGGTGATGTTATTGTCGTCGTCAAACTCCAGTACAGGATCTGGGGTTGATTTTTTTTCCTACCGTAAGAAGAACAACAATCCTCACCAAAATTAGGGGTGTAAACCGATATGTAAAATTCACATTAGCCTACCGTGATTTGAACTCACGCCTAACTGATTGGCAGGATGCTGTCTTATTGACTGAGCTAAAATGACAAGTAAAACAAATATATTTTTATAATTTGTTATGTATTATATATACAATACAAACGGTGCAGTAATCATCTTTAGTCGGCATAGAAGTTGGAGTGGAGTTGGATCTGCACCACCAGTCGTGTTATTATTATGTTTATTATTAATTCAGTCCAATATGCGTTCTTCTGCACAAAAGCATTTTTTTTACCTTGCTTATCACCATAAATAACCCTCCTTTGTTATTCCTTTGACAGCGTAAATGCGACCAATATTGGCCGGATGAAGGCTCCCAAGTAGCTGCAGGAATCACAATAGAATGTCTTGGAGTCGATAAGTTGCCTGACTTCACAATACGCACATTTCTTCTACAGATGGTAAGCATTTCTTATCTATCCTAGCAATAAAAAGAAAAAAAGAAGATATATAATAAACGATAAAAAAGATACATGAATAAAAAAAAAACGAAACAAAAAGAATAAAAGAAAGAAAAACCGAAAAAAGAATAAATGTAATAAAAGAAGGTAACAGAACTGAAATACTGAGATAATTTTGTGTTGTCTTCTGGAAAACCATAAACATTTCTCACTGATTCTCATCATCATCACTTATGTCCAGGTTAATTGCATTATTAAAATACTAAACTATTTTTATTTGCATCTGTTTAAAATGGTTTCATGTGATATTTCGTTTGCTGTTTCAGAGTGGAGTGTCGAAAATTGTCAAGCAATTTCATTATACAACATGGCCGGATCATGGCGTACCCAAATTTGGTAATTCACTAATTTTGTTCCGACAAAAGATACGTGCGTTCGACCGGCTCGACAATGGACCGGTTATTGTTCATTGCAGGTAAGTCAAATATACTTGCTATTTATATAATACTCAAAGTGTATGTCTATATGTTTTGTCTGTAACATCCTAAGGGAAATAACTATTTTTACGTAAGGGTTACTTCACAGCTACAAATACATCCAGTTAACCATATGCATGGAAAGGATATAGGGGTTCGAATTTCGTTGCAGACTATTTTGTAGTTCCGAATTTTCCTTTATCACATTGCGGCATTTAAAATTTAAAAACAAATTACCTAGAACACAACTATTTTATGAATTTGGACTACCTTCTTCATATCTTGTTTTAGCCGATCAATTATTCAGTCGCTAAAATAAACAGTGTGAAATCGGGATAAAGAATTTGCTTCCGATGAAATCTGAACCCACATCCCATAGCTTTGGTGCCCATTTTTCATAGTATTTCATTAGGCCACTGAAGTTACTTAAAGCAACTTAAAATCTACAGATCGTTCTATGAAATCTGTTCATTCATTTATTTATTTATATCAATACAAGAATAAGCCTCAGAAAGAGTGTTCTTTAGCCATAGCATTTTCTGGGACAATCACACATGTATGGTCAAAACCTACGAGGAGACCTTTAACTTGATTATAATTGGGAATCAGTAACATTTTCTGAAATTCATTCCTTAAGCCATCACTAAAGGTACTACACATTCTTTTTAATTCTTTCGTTCATATTGTTCCTATACCTCATTCCCAGGCCATTTTACCTCTCTTCGTGCAGGGTGGCCTAGCTGCTAACAGCGCGGAGTATGGACTCGGCGAGCCATGTTCAAACACCGGCTGAGATAGTGTGTGTTCTCTTCACATTAATGCCCTTGGAAAAGGCATGAATCCATCTCTCCCTTCATTTATGGGTAAAATATCACAGGGTGAAGTGATTGACGCCACTTCGGGTGTTTGTCACCTCTCAGTATATTTTACATATCGGAAACACAGAGCCGATACAGAGAAACATGTAATATGGACAGGGACAGCTGACGCCGTAGCCAGCAATAACTATCTAACTCATCCATCCTTCCAAGAAATCCCTGAAAGGGCGTTCATGTCCAGCTACTGTAACATCAGCCTAACGCTAACAATAACCTGTATTCTCCTTTCACGTTGACACCAGTTGTATTGCACTATCACATTGTCTCTATTTCTTGCTTCTTGTCTTTTTTTCTTTCGTTTATTTCCTTCTCGCTTTGCACATTTCTGTCTCTTGTTTTGACTCAAAACCTCTCTTTTCCACTTGCTTTGTCAGTTTGTTTCCCTTCTTCGCTTTCACGGTGTTTCTCTCAGTTCATTATTCCTTCAACAGCGTCTTTTCTTCTACTGAAATTTTATTAGCATCCGGATCGTCCCGAATCTCTTTATCTACCTATCTTATTCTGTCTGTCTATCAATGTATCTATCTCAGACTGATCATATCTATCTATCTATATATCTATCTATCTATCTATCTATCTATCTATCGATTCCAAATTTAGCCTGTTCGTGTCGACTATTCTGCTCATCTGTCTATGTCATGGGTACCAATCTGTTTATGGGTATCAGATAATATCAGTCAATGAATGTCAGCCTTTACATCAAGCCAACTATCTGTTTATCTATGCACAGAATACATATGCATGCATACTTTTACACGTTGGGCCTAGAGACCTGCGTGTTTTCGATTAGATCATATGATGCGGAAGGGGATGAACAAAGAAATGTATTACTCTATTAGTAATTATCTTTTTCATTCCTCTTCTTTCTGTCTCACTCATTCACTCACTCACTCCCTCTCTCTCCCCCTCTCTCTCTCTCTTTCTCTCTCTCCCGTTGCAATCCTTTTCACCTTACCTCTATTATTTCTACTTTTTCTATCAAACTGTTCCCAGAATAATGATATATCCGCCTTTGCCTCTCAATAATATTGATTATATATCGATCCTGCAAATCCTTATCATCAGATCAATTTTCTTTTCTGTTACGCCATTCTATTACATTCAAAACCCCACTTAAACAGCCAGCGTTTCATTTCATAGCATCTACTTGCCACCTCGTGGTCACCTCATCCATATCAACTCTGGCCATTCGAGATCGTCTAGTTTTATGCCTTTGACGTTATATTTCTTTAACGTTAACTTCTTACCATTCAATGAAAGAAGTTCGATCCAAAATATAAGTCACTGTCATTTCTTAAGACTGTTGCACATCGAAATATGGTTTTAAAACAGAACAGAGTGGATAATTAAAAGCAGATACGCTAGTGTTTCTATATGTAGCATATTGTGAAATTATATCTGCACGAGATACTATCTTGACTATTCTTAGACAGGCATATATAAGAATATTCCTAATCACTTAGGACCGGTATATATTTGTCTGACGTCATATAGACGAAATATCTCGTCAGCTGCTCCAGAACAATTGGTGTTTTCAAAGCATTCATCACCATCTACGAATCCTCTTGTATCACTATCCGATTCACTGCGAGAGTCAGAATACCCACGAAAAAGAAATTTCACGTGAAGTATCTCGTCAACCGCTCCTTAGTGGTTAACAGATTAATGTGACTTTCTGCAAATCACTGTGATTATACTTTTCAGAGAAACACCCAATTCTTATCAGTTTACAGATATATCTTCTCTTTATATCAGCTTTCTTTTCATTTACTATATTGTGCTTTTGTGATCCATGTAGTGTGTGCTACTTATATCGGTTCGGGAAAGATGAACCATTATATAACACACAAAAGCCTGCTTCGTTGTTGTTCCAAATTTCCCATCGGCGCCAGGCGTCTGTTATTTTAAATCTTGATTTTTTAAGGCAGGCAGCCTCTTATTCCTCCATGACTTGCAGGAATAGTGTAACATATCTTTCCTTCTCAATTAAGGTGATCTGGATGGAGTAAGCACAGTTTACTAAAGATATATAATCGATAGTTAAGTTCATCATAGAAATTGTAATGCATAACAAACAAATTAAATAACATTGTTAAATATAACATTGTTCTAATTATTATGAATGCGTTAATGTAGTTGATAATTTTGCTTTGTTCCTGGTATAAAGTCCTTTATATTTGACCGGGCGTTTTCAAAAAAAATGTATAATATGTTTGCAATCACGAGTATACTGAAAGGTAATTCTCTTAGCTATAAGATCACCATCAAACTTTAAATATTTAAAATATATCCTAAGAATAATAGCTTTCCAGGTAAGAGCTTTTTCATTGCTTTCTTTATTTTTTCTTTATTTCAGTTTTTGTTGTCTGTCGTCTCGTACCACGGAATCGATCACATTAATCCATTAACTGCAGATGACGGAAATTTCCGTCATTGCAGTTTTATGGCTTACTCAATAAAATGTCCGTTTAATTGTGATCGATGGCAATTCAGTTCTATCTGTGAGTCAGGGCGTTTAACTTGCAATGGATTACTTACAATTGATAACTTGCAATGGATTGTATCGTGCAATGGATAATTATTACACTTGACATATCCTCAGTTCATGGGTTACGTTGGCGTAGAAAAGGATAATCTTTGCAAAATTAAGACTTCATTACCCAAACCAGATTCCCGATTGGTGGTCGTTTTAAGTAAGACAGAATATAAATAATTACATTGACAGGGACGAAACACGTCATTAAAAATAAGTTTAATCCAATTGACGCACTATATACAAATGGCAAAGGACCTTGATACCTATTTATTTTTAAGTTGCATATATCTGATACAGGACTTCGATATAACTGCTGTGTAAGGTTTGATATTGACCAGTATAGATAATTGCAAAGAAACGATTTTGAATGGTTTTATGTGTTTTATATGATTTTAAGAGGGTTTTGACCTCAGATTGTTAATTAGAGGTTTGGCGGCTACACGGTTCATGAGCAGTGAGTTATCTGACCGAAATTGGTAATTCGATTTAGGTTGTAGGTCTTTAAATGAAATTTATCGATTTCATTTGTAAACATTGCAGTACACAAGTATGGATGAACAAAGAAGGCATAATTACAGGTTTGCAATTGGATGCGGGTAATAAGTACTGGTATTCTCAAGTTTATGGCGATTGAGGTAACACGTAATTGGACACATTGTCTGTCTTTTGTAGACTGAAAAACGTAACATTCTGAAAGGTCAGTCTCTAGACTGAGAACGTTTAAAGGAGGAAGTAACATTTAAAAAAATGGAAAATGATTTCTTATATCTAAAGACAATGATCAGGACTAAATTAAAATCTTCCTTCGCATAGGTACACCAACGCATGTTCTCTGCCATGTTTGTCTGCTTGTTTGAACTTGTGATGCATCCACGGCAAATCAAGAAGAAAGAAAAACAGTTCTGTAATCATTTGCTTTCTTGTTTACTTCTGCCAACGAAGATTTTGGGAGAGGTATATGTCCACGATATGCATCCACGGCAAATCAAGAAGAAAGAAAAACAGTTCTGTAATCATTTGCTTTCTTGTTTACTTCTGCCAACGAAGATTTTGGGAGAGGTATATGTCCCTCTGTCTCTCTACACGATATATCCAAAAGGTCACAATGAATTTCAATGGAAATGTGTGCAATGGTGGGTAATGGACTACCAAAGAAGTGTTTAAATTGTGGGGCCGATCTAGGAATTTGTTTCCGATTGATAGATATGTTTACTATTCTGCAGCAAATAGGTGAAAAATGAACAGTTGATAAAATGGCTAAATTTCAATGACAAGGAAAGTAACTTAATAGTTTTACATTTAAAGTTATATCCCCGTATCTTAATATTTCATTCTCATTCGATTGTTAGTAAGTGTATGGCGTTGGCAGAGGTTCTATTTGCATTAATTTCATCAGTTGTCTTTGCAACCTTTTACAAGCCTTCAACTGTAGTAATCGTGTTTGATCTAAATAATTGAGTTAGCTGCATACATTGTCCAAATGTTCTATAATTCTTTTTCAACCATCGTCTACAGATATTAATATGCTTAGTTTAACCTTGACAGAGAGGCAAATAGGATGCATTAGCATGATTTGGTTGCGTCAGCCTTTCAAGTGAAACCTGCTTACCTAAGAAATCAGTATTCGAAATCCTGAATTTTACCTGGACCGACTAAATGTGGCTGATGGAAACAAGTAGGTATCTTCATCATCAAGCAATAGATGGATAGTTTTGACAAAATTATAT
>VCCN01005109.1:879790-894067 GCA_006491835.1 Architeuthis dux | reverse complement strand
ATATATACATATACATATATATACAGACAGATTTAGTTAGTTACTCAATAGAAACCGCCTCGTGACCAACAGCTATAGGAAGCAAGCCATGCTGGGGCGATCAATTAAACAAATTGGAAAAACCTGTGTCAATGAATAAGCTACTTCTCTCGCCTACCGCTGGGTCATTAAAAACTCCAAATTTAAAAAGAAACAAGCGTGAAGGCTGACATACACAAAATAAGGTACCACTTTAGCATAAACTTACACTTTAAATGTTGAGGGATTTTGAAGAAAGCGTTTTTACATAAGTAGTAAATGTTTTACATTTTAGCCATCTAGATCCATTGGTGCGGCCTGTACGCGTGACATATACATAGATAGCCAGGCAGAATCACTTAAAACCTGAAGAAACTTCTAAAATCAATGCTGACAGTCTTGGTTGACGGTTTCTAATAGATATGTATCCGTAAACAAAAACAGAGTAACGACAGTAGTTGGAAGATCTACAGCAGAAAGAAAGAAAGAAAGAAAGAAAGAAAGAAAGAGAGAGAGAATGAAAGTTATCTGAAGATTAAATAATTAAAGGTAGAGAAAAATCAGATTCACACGGATAAAATCATTTCTGTAAAAACTTTATGGTATACCTTAAAATATTTGTTACTACACATATCTATCATTTGTATGATCTTAGTTATAATTTGGAGGAATTTTACGAATTTATCTTTGTTAAAATTTGCGCTAAGCAAAATGAAACATATCGAAAATATTGTAAGTGAAATATTTCTCTAGCTTAGTGAAACCGTCTTTTTTCTGCTTTAACATTTTTATGGGTCAGCATTTGCACTGTTTCCTTCATTCTGAGATGCAAAACTCTTTTCCCTAGGGTGTCAATCTAACGATGAAGGGATGGACTGTTTAACAAAATTCATGAACAAAATGAATAATATTAGCTTGATGCAACAATTCTTAGAGCCACCCGTTGTTCAATATTATGGGAATCTCAGAAATACCTTTTTATTTTGTTAAGCATTTTATTGGTGGTGCTTATATACTCTTAAAAATTGTTTGCGGGAAAGTGAAAATTTAAAATTATTTTGGTGAAAATCATGGTTGAATATAACATACACATTTGACACACTTTATTCTTCATGTATATTCTGAGATGAATTGCAGCGGAAACAAGGAACTGGATCACTACAATAACGGTAATGATTCAGTAATTGCACCCAAGTGTTGGGTATATTTTGCAGGATTTTGAGTTCAAGGACAAGGAATGTTCTGGCAGACATCAGAACTTGCAACCAGATGAATTTGAAGAATATTCGAAAGATGCAGAACAAAGAACACATAAACTTGCAGAACATTATATTAATTATATTATATTATAATGAATGAGTTAACTTGAGTATGTCGGTTACAAGTCTCAGAAAAAATGTGATGCTAGGAAAATGTGTTCTATGTGAACTTACTGAAAGAAACATTAGTCAGTGTTTGAACATTTATCTGTTTTTGCTTGACAAAGAAAAAGTCGTTTTGGAAAAGATAGTCATTGGCAATTAATAGTCATGTTTAGATTCAGGATAGCCTTCGAGATATCAACCAAAAAGTGATTTACTTGGGAAAGGTTTTCTCTGTATTTGGTGGGATTCAAAGGGAATTCTTTATTAAGAATTTCTGGAACTTAGACGGCGGAGGATTCAGTTTAATGATATTACCCATAAATAAAAGGGCTATTGAATATAAAATTGAGTTTGGTATACGCTCAGTCGAGATTTCATTTGAATTTTTCAAGCTGTTATACTAAAAATATTTGTTAATAGCAGTCTCGCATTTTTATTTCGATTAAAAAACCTAGGTTTCTATTTGAAGGAGTGACAAATGAGAACTGTATAGGCGGACCTCGATGGCAATGGATTTTCTACCAAGGCGCCATGTTTGCGCGAAACGTGATGTATAAGCACACACACTGAAGAAGGTGGAAGGCGGAGATTACTTCCTCCACTGCACTCTACTGCCTGCCATCAAGACACAAGATCTGAATAAATATTCACTCACTCAATACGCCGACTCATTCGATGGCTTTGTCACCAGACGATTCCAGATGAAGAAGCACGTCACAGAAAAGAAAAGAAAGAAAGGATGAAAGAAAGAAGGAATTTGGCACTTCAACTACATGAACACGATCCTGTTGTCTATTGTCTACTTTGATTTCTGAGATGGTGAGGGTAATAGTATTAGTATTTGGCGATGCTGGTTGGTACTAGAGGTAGAGGTAGAGGTCTGGCGGGGTTGTTGGGATTGGGTTGATGGTTGCCATTGTCATTGATGTAAGGGAAGGAGATAACCGACCGGAAAAAAAGAACGCCCCGAGAGGTAGAAAACTCAATCAATCGAAATGTTTGGCTAACGTCCAGATTTTCAGACACCCTACAGAACAGAAAGATATTTTAACATTCAGGCACTATAACCATGCTCTCACACTCAGCTACCATCAATTGTACCAGTTAAAAACGATAGAAAATTTCATAAAACGCATGCATTTTTTCAAATACCATAAATTAAAGATATATCGAATAACGCACATATTTCAATGATACATTCATATAAATTTGTATTTATTAATTAAATATTGATTTTTACTAGGCTTAACTTAGTTTGACACAAAACCACAAGTGGGGGGCACCTATCGAGTACCCCATTACAGTAGTAATGCAATGGTAGACAAACTTGTTAACTATTAATCAATGGCGAGGATTGCAATATATTGATGTATACTAAGCATAGAACGCCACAAAGACACAACTGTAAAGTACTAAGAGAGGAAAAGATATCCTCCTTCTCCTTCTTATATATATATATATATATATATATATATGTGTGTGTGTGTGTGTGTGTGTGTGTGTGTTGTATGTAAAGTAATCCGACAGAATGGTAGAGGTAATTTGAAAATGTGGAAGTGAAAGATTGAAAGATTACACCCCTACACTAACAAAGGAAACCCTCTTACCACTCCATACTTAGCACATAAATAACCAGAACCTGACCTACATTTGACCAACATCCTGAGCTCACCGCCCTTCCCCCTCTTCCCTACAAACAACACTCTCTCTGTATTTTCCCCATATGGATTGCACATACTGGAGTTGTCTGCACTGCGAAAAAGCTTTTGAAGACGCTGAATGAAACTCGGCGAAATGCATCAAGGCATGTCTTAATGATAATGAATATGTTCGAGACGTAACACGTTTTTCTCAATCTTACACATTGTCAAATTACCTCTACCATCTCTCTCTTTCTCTATCTCTCTCTTTCTTTCACTTTTTCTGTGTGTGTGTGTGTGTGTGTGTTGTATATATATATAATGGGAACCTGCTCTATGTATGGTCATCGCATGTCATTTCTTGCGAGTTCGATCCTTACTTGGCGATCTATTATTACAGACCTTTCACATATTAAACTAATATTTGTGAATACCTATTTCTATAAACTGTGAGAAATATATAACCACTTTAGCAAACATGAATCCATAGGCTACGTTGCCGTGCTAAGTAATCGACAATGTGCACACGTGCACACGCATGTGCACAAAGCATCATAGAATCCTAATATGTCTCGCTTCTATTCCAATTGCAGATGTTTCTCCCATTCATCCTCATCTTTTAGTATTCTTTATTTTCCTCCTATCGTTATCTCCCCTGGCGTCCACTTTCAAACATGTTCCTAAGCCATCGCCGACATTTTTTCCTTTCTTTCCCCTTGTATCTCAGCACTGGCCCTACTCAATGTCAAGGACAAGTCCATCACAAATCTCCATGGAATACGCCCATATCTACTGTAGCTGTCGGTCCTCTTGACACATACTATTTTAAAATCTCATTTAAATAGAGACTGCTGTCCTAAGCATTTTTAATATTCCCAGTATGCAAAACGAAAGAAAAAACAACAAGCTAGTTAAAATGTTAAACAAACAAAAGTAATAATGAAGTTTCCTATTCCCTTCACACTGTGTTTTTGAGAACATAACAACCTATTCTGCAGTTCTGACAACAATATTTGTGCACTCGTTAAAATTAAGCAAAATGATATTATAGCTTGGTAACTCATTTCTTTTGCCTGCTGCAGTCGATTTGCCGTCGATATCTCTTCAGGACGACGAAAGGCAACTGATTAATCTGCTGCAATGTTGCTACTTTATTAGATCATTTCCAATCAGTTGGATCGATCATACAAGTCAAACAGTGTCCCCTCTGTGTCGATTAATAAGAACCATTCAAATCTATTAACTCAGTTGGTCGATCGATAGGTCTATTCGTATTTATGCGAGTATACAAGTAGATAGGTTAGTAGATAATTAGGTAAGCAGGTGAAGGTTATTCTGTTGTTCATCCACAAAGAAATATCTCTGTAAACAGTTCTGTCTGGCATTGATCGTTAATTGGATGGGTCAATTTGTGGACATCTGTTATTCAAATAAGCCAAGTTAAGATTTAGGTGATATGAAGGTTGAGTAGAGTTTAATGTCAGAACAGAATCCATTTTGCAATTAAAATATCGGTTCTTTCATCTGGCTGAAATGAAACTGATAGCAATAGAGCCGAATTGCGTAACATTCTACTGGATTTATAACACAAGGAATCGAACTTACTACTCTTACTAAACATTGCTACATGGCAGGCGCCATTATTTACTCTCCCGAACTATCTTTACACCTTCATGGATTGTAGGTTCTTCTCTCGTTTTTGTGCATCAGTGAGAACTCATTGTCTACCGTTGTAAAAATCGTTAAACTTAGCAAATATGTCTACACGCGTGCACAAGGAGAATGTATACGGATAATTTCAGAGGAAACTTCCACATTTATCTACATCTCTGTCTGGTGCAATCCGTCGAGAGTGGCTTCTAGTCTCAAGGGGCGTAACTCAGGAGGTATTTATGCTTCCAACATTTGGTGCATGGTAATCGCCAGCAGAGTTAGCTTTTCTTTCTGGAGTTACGTCTGAAATTATCTTGTTGTAAATAGAAAATTTGTCGAGGTATTTTGTTTTTGTAAGTTGGTGCAAATGTTGAACAACTGTTGAATGCTCAACGTTTAGTTCCTCTGAAATCTATCGAGTTGTTTTGCGTAGGTCCGCCTCCATAATGGCCATCAATTGGATGTCGTCAATCACAGAAGGACGTCCGTGACCCTCCTTATATTCAAGGCTATCGTCTCCGTTTCGAAACTTTTGGAACCAATGTTGACGATCCCCTGACTAAATAGATGGTTGATATTGCGAGCAGCTTCTGCTGCTTTACGTCCCATTTTGAACTCATACAAGAAAATTGCTCGAATATGCTATTTTTCCATCTTTGATTTTGACAGCCTCAAATTATAATAAATAGAATAAATAGTGAAAATAAAAAACACAGCTTAAATAAATACAGCGAAATTCACTCTTTATAATGGTATATTCCATGAACACATTTAAATAATAGTTTATTCCAAAATAAGCATCAAATTAAAAATTAAATAACCGAAATTATTTTTGCACCAACCTAATATATTGGCCCTTATACATACATGCATACATACATACGAAATTATTCAGATACCCCAAAATAATATGCCGTCAGGGTTTGGCATATTTGAGGCAGGTTTTCTTAAAAATCCTACAAGAAATGTTACTGTAGTCTTTCAAAGGGTTCATAATTGTTGCAAACCCGATTGTTGCCAATATATCACTATGAGAAGGAAACATCTTGCTCTCTAGAACCAAATACAGGTGTCCTAGGCTTCACGAAAGTTCGCTTAACGTCACTTTTTCACTTTTACGAAAAAGGGCGAAAAGTTATAAATAGCGGTCATTGTTTGTTTAGCAGCAAGCCGTTATTGTGGCAGCGTGCACCCTCTCACTCTCTCTTACCTACATGCTAATTTACTGTACCTACCACTACCCCGCAGCCAACGATAAGGTGTGTATGAGAACGCTCGTCTTTCGCATAGCGGTGGAAACTTTTACTTGAATGTGTAACTTCTGAAAATTCTTTGTTATTGCGTGGCTCTTTACTTTTGTTCGCCAATGTAATGTGAGAGAAAGAACCAAAGTAAGAAAGAGAAAAAAAGAAGAAAAAAAAAGATAGTTTTAGGGAAGGAAAGGAAGAAGAAGAGAATGATAAAAAGGGAAAGGAAAGACAGAAATGAATAAAAACGACAGAAAGAAAGAATGTAGCAAACCATGCTAAATTTTTTTAAAAGAGATTAAAGAAAGCCACATAGAAAAGCCTTTTTCCTGTAAAGTATTCCAACGTAGAACGCGGTAACGAACACACGGACACAAACAGACCCAAAATCTGATCTATTATGTATTAATGGAATATGCATTTCATGTCCGGGTGTGTAGCAATGTACAGTATTGGTCGGTTGCCCTGCATGCCTCTATGCCCGGGTGTGTGTGTGTGCTTGGTAGGAGGCTTGTTGAGTTTGAACAATGCATTCGGCTACTTCGGCCGTCCCTTATGGCAACGGTATCGTCTGCTGCGACATTTTGGTGCTAACATGAGAACAAAACAAGCCAAAATAAATGACAATATAAAAAGAGAAACGAAATATTCTTAACTCGATTGTAGAAAATTTAATCACAGACAATTCTTCTGCAAACGAAAGGAAGCAAATAAATTGACAAGTAAGTAATTGTAGCCTTCAACAGAAGAGAAGTAGAGGAATATTTGAACAACGCTTGAAATTCGGTTGAATATTCTGGAAATTCATGCATGGCAGATTTTTTTCATCTTTCTTCTTTAATATCCGATGGAGGCTTATTTTTTGTCGTTTTTTAATATTTCATTTATTTTGTTGCCTTTTTTCTTTAAATATTTCCTCCCACCTTTTCTTTGTTTTTCTTTTGTAAATACTTTATTTTATTCCTTTTCGCCTTTCTTCCTTCCGTCTTTTTTTTATTTCGAACAAATTATTTCTTACTTTCCTTCCTTCTTTTCGCTTGATCATTTATCTTTCTTTCTATTCTTCTTCCTAATAATTGTGTTGTTCCTTCTTTGTTTCTAATCATCCTTCGTTACTGTCCACAAATCATTTTCCTCTTTCTTTCTTTCTTTCTTTCTTTCTTTCTTTCTCTATTTGTCACTTAAACCTTTTCACTTCTCATCTGAAAGCCCATAAAATGCAATTGCTCCATACAGCGTGGCTCCCTCGTCACAGATTCTGTAATATATATATATATATATATATACATGTGTATGTGTGCATGTATATATGTATATAGATATAAATATATATATATATGTGTATATATATATATATATATGTCATTCATTTCATTCAATTTTCATATTAGGTAAGTTTCAGGGAAATCATTTAACAGTACATGTTAATATGCCTACACAGAAAAATATGTATTCATATTCGCTAAGTGAAACCAGAACACAGCCCTATGCATACAAATTGCATACATACATATTTTACCTCTGCCAACAAAGTTTGAAGAGTTATATGTATCCACTCATCTTTATTTGTCTGTCTGTTTGTCTGTACCCCCAATAAAAAGTTCGCAATGAATTTCAATGACATTTCGTGGATGGTGGACCATTGGTTAGGAAGAATTGATTGAATTTTGGGAAGATCTGAGATTGCTTTTCGATTGAGGGATATTTTCCATATATTAAGACAATAATTCCAAGTATAGAAAATCGAAACTCACACAGTTAACGCCCCTGCATTGTAGCCATATATGAACTGATTGTAATTCGGTTTTTAGTTAGTGTATGGCGCAGGCAGAGTTATGCACTCTCTGTGTGCTTTCTAGTTATGTGTGGGGCATTCAATTAAGGGCAAACTCACAGCAGTAACAATATGTGGAACTAGCATACTAAGCAATGTTCCACATGAAAGTAAAACAATATATAAGATCCAGGATTCCGAATGCTGGTTTTCCCAGTGGTGGTGTTCCGACTGCTAATTTTCTGAGTTCTGACCTTCCTCGGTTTGGCGCAAAATACCTTCCTCTTCCCATTTTTACACATTGGGACCATTGCTAGGCTAAGCTATACTTACTAAATACTTACATAAGAAGCTGCTTTGTGGCTGAGATAGTTTGGCGTTTACACTGTCGCTGTACGACGTCAGGTATAAAACAGGATTTTATTTGAAAATATTTAAGGTATGCAATCCCCCTTTACTTAGAAGAATGGCACAGCACACTCTGTTTCCCTTCTATCTGGCCTTCTGCAAGACTAAGCTAATTTTCTCTATTTCTTTATATATGTGTGTGTATGTGTGCATATTATATATGCGTAATAGCCTGCCACGTGGGCGAGATAGTGACTTACTACTGATGCTGTTATTGGGGGTTCAAGCCCAAGTAAACTTCAGGATTTCCGCTGTTGTTCTTCAAGGCTAATTGGCCCTAACCAGTTTGAAGTTTGGCACAACACAATATTTCAAATCTTAAGGTATTTCCCTCTGCCAGACCAAGTCAATTTTCTTCTTCTCTTTATACACAAGCACATATATAAGGGATATCGGGGCACAGTGGATTAGAAAAATGTAATCGTATGTAGAAGCTAATTTTATTAACATATGTGGGTAAAAAAAAGATCAACCCTATTGTCTGGGAAATAGGTTATATAAAGATAAGAAAGTAATATCTCTCTAAATTAGCGGTTGGCAGGCACTTTTCCTTTTCTGATCCACTGTGTCCGAGCCCTAGTAAGCGGGGAAACAGTGAATCAGCATGAGTGACACAGTGAACCAACATTCATTGGCAACAGTTAGGAACACTAAAAGAACTAGAAAGTACTCAGAGAGCGCATTGTGCCTGGATCCACCTGGAAGTTCTATCACCACTTTCGTAGCCTATTGTATACCCTTCCACAACATTTCATAGGAATTCATTGAGAACCTTTGGATATATCATGTGGATAATGAACATATACAGAAATGTATGAAAGAAACTGAAAAATACCTCTCAATCAAAATATAATTATTGGATCTGCCCAAACATGTAACCACCTCTTCCTTACCCAATCGCCCACCAATCCACGAAGTTTCATTGAAATCCATTGAGTACTTTCTGAGATGTCATGTGGACAGAAGTAATCCACTCTGCCCCACATATACCATTGAGACAGATAACCTTATATATCTCTAAAACGCAAGCACAGTGATTGCGGTTTGGACAATAAATAATTATAATACAATATTAATTGCACCTCTGTTAGCACATTTAGAAGATTCAGAATAGTTTTGGCTCTATAATAAAAGTAACAATACTTCTGTATCTTAGTTTTTCTCAAAATGAAGTCCTTTAGCTTGTACACTGTACAGCAATGCTCAAGCAGGCACGTCTTTCACAAATAAATGGCAGATGTGGTGACTTGCGAAGAAGTAGCAGCAGCCGTATGCGTAACCGTATTTTTAGTAAAACATCATGATTCACTGTGTTTCCCCTGTTTCCCCTACGTATATATGTGTACATGTGTGCGCCTATGTATGTGTGTGTATGTTTATATATATATACATATAAGTCTGCCTCATGACTGAGATAGTTACGTATTTTCCACTAATATTGTGGTTGGTATTCAATACCAAGTAAAAGACAAGATGTCTGAATCTGTTTGTCTAGGTAGAGCGACCCAAACCATTTGGAGGTTTGGCACATCACAATCTTCCTAATCCCCATTTCTCTCATGTCTGATCTTGTGTCAGACTAAGCTACGCTTAAGAAGCTTCTCAGTGCACATATATACACATATGTCTGCATGTATAAGTATGTACACACGCGTGCATATTTACCTACTATTGTATGTAATTGCATTGAAGAGGAGTAAACACTAAAAGTAAAAGAGACATGAGTTTTGAACATATATCCTATTTTCCTATTTGTCTCTTCATCTTTTCGTGCTTCACATCTTATTTATACATTCTTCTCGATTTCACCTTCATTCACTGTATTTTAGAGGGTTTTACATTTTTTCACTTTCCACTATTTCCTTCCGTTTAAAATGCTTTTGCAAAATTCACAAAACGCAGTCATTCCGCTTGCTATTCAATTCATTCTATTTCGATAAAAAATATATTCAGCCTCAAGACTTCACTGATATTTCAAGAAACAAATTGTTCAAAGAGAAGGACTCATAATTTGGCAGTTAGCATAAGCTGAATAAGGAATACAAACTGTATAAATGTAACCATATTGCAAAGTATTTAAAATAATAATACAGTAAAAATACAGAAACAATGTTGAAAGAGATTATGTATTCTGTTCTAAGCCCCTTGAATGATTATTAGCAAACTAATCTCGCAGACCATTATAACTCTAGTGATTTCGATCTGCGTTGAGTACACAACACCTGTGTACAAATGTGATGGAGCCTGGAGAGTTTACAGACCGAAGATAGTGATTGAAACATCAATAAATATACTAGTGTAAATAATTCATAAAATAATGATAACATTTCATCTCATGACATCAGCAATTTATTTTAATAGAACTCGTTGTTTATTTTGTGTACACAAAAATAGAAAACGCAGCAGGTATTTTTGTTTCAATAATAGAGGATGTTTATTTTCACTTTCAACTAAAAGAATTCAAATCGCTCCCCGTTTTTATAAACTAATCAAACATTTGTTTTTTCATGAGGTAAACCGTAAATCGCGTTTGTATTACCCTGCTAGGAATGTATTATTTTATTTTAATTTATATTATTTGTTTATATAGTTTCTAAGAATCATGCTCGGTCTGCTAGGAAAGTATTCAGTCATTTAATATTAACGATAATATATCCTACTTAGGGAAATGTTGCCTTAGTCCTCTTCAAAGTACTCCCCGTGAGACTTCACACACTTATAACAGCAGGTGCAGCTGCCTCGTCGCGTTCAATCTCTTTTCGAAAAACCAGAAGTCGAAGAGAATAAAACCTTGAGTGTAAGGGGAAAGGCTGACAGATCTGGGTGATGCAATATTTTGTTTTAAAAAAACAAGTGAAATATTGGCAGGCGATGTCATTGTGAATGTGACTCCCACAGAATGCACGAGCTCACTCAATGGCATCTCACTGCCGACTGAGTAACCTCACTGCAGTATTTCGGTTCACGCACGCGCAGTAAGGACCCATTTGATTGGTTGCCAAATTACATCAAGGCCGCGCAATTGGTTCTTGAGTTATTCAAAATGGCTTGATACTTTCTGACAGACCTGGTATATTCAAATAATATCATTATTGATTTTAGTCGAACAGTGCGTAACTTCTCCAACGAAGCAATTGCTGGGAACGTGGTCTACATAGATATCCAAGAAGCAATGACAAATACTTTCATTCCCTCAAGATAAGAATCTTTTAAGTCTTTTCTTTCTTTTGTTCAGTGCCGGAGTCGGGCGGACAGGTACTTACATCGCGATTGACGCTCAGCTGGAGCAAGCCCGCGAAGAAGGAATTGTTGATGTGCACAACTTTGTTCAGCTCATGAGAACACAGAGGGTCAACATGGTGCAGACGCTGGTAAGTACAAGTATTCTTTGCATTGTGTTTTGTTTTGCTTGTCACTATTCGGTAACAAAGCTGTTTCTACTTTTCTTTACATCTACCTACTTATTTCACTTGACTTGTTCGCTTACTTACTAGTCTACACAAGCAGACTCGACTCGCACTAAATGGTCAACCCAAAAAGATAGAAAAACAAAAAGAGACACACAATTGTATTTCAATGAACACATTTAAAGCTGCTTATGTATTTGCGAATTTTCGATAGACACTAGTGGTCAGTGATCGAGCCCAGGAAAAAGCCAGATTTCGAATGCTGATTTCCTAGACAATCCTTCTCTACTTGGAAGACTATGGCAGTACCTTCTTCCTGTCCTCAAGTTAAATAAACAGGTTGTGAGCTCGACTAAGCTAAGTATATGTGTAAAGTCCAACCTGTTACCTGAGGTACTTTACATCAGCCCAGTGGCCAGTGATCAAGTCCAGGCAAAAGTTGGAATGCTGATTTTTAAGGCAAGCAAGCAGGCAGATAGGCTCATCTCATTAACAAGATTAGCGCAACCCAATCTTCACTTATCTCTCATATGGCACAATGCCGGATTAAGCTATGCTTAGTAAATATCTAAGGCCCTGTCAGGTGGTTGAGGTAATTGGGTATTCTTTCACCGATAATAGTTGTCGATGATTGAGCCCAGGTAAAAGCCAGAGTCAGGGTCTTTTGGTAAAATAAGGGGACATATTCCCGATCAGGGGGTTACAATTTCTTTTCGGGGGGATCATCGCACTCCCCTTATCAAAATGTACTCACTACTATGGTTAAGCTCTGATTACCTATTCACCAGAGTTGGTATCCGCCATTTTATTGTATTTCCCAAACAATAATTCATGTCCTCGTTTTTCACTTTGTGAAGGAGTTTGGGTGTATCATTTGTGTTACCAACTCAGAACCACTGCAGACGTCAAAGATAAGAAATCGCTGGAAATTCAAATTACAAATAAAAGACTAATACTGATGAAATACAAAGTAATAATAATAATAACGCGATCAAAGAAAATACACTTTATTTATCTATGTTTATTTCAATCTTGTTCTTTTTATGCTCATATTAGATATTTTATCGCCACAGTGTCTGCACTCACATGCAATAAGCTAGTTTCGCTGTGGATTCTCATCCAAATGTCAATTCTAATATTTTTGTGAACTGGGCGGTCGGAAGCTTAATAACACCTACATCATGTGCATGAACGTTTGACTGTATTCCCGAATGCACTGTTATAGCCTACTTATAATACCAGTATATTCTACCCTTGTTACTTACAATGTGATTACGTGTACACATATATAGCAGGAATAAGACCATGTTAGGGTTGCAGGTTGTGAGCTCGACTAAGATAAGTATATGTGTAAAGTCCAACCTGTTACCTGAGGTACTTTACATCAGCCCAGTGGTCAGTGATCAAGTCCAGGCAAAAACTGCTTGATTTAAACTTTAAAAAAAGAAAATCTACGACGCCCATATTTATTATTATTATAAAAAGAAAAAAAAACTAAATAATGCGAACTATTCTTAAAGAATAAGCTTGAAAACAGAAATGTATAATTTAGTTTATCATATAATTAGATGCTGCCTCCAAACACGTTTGACGAAAAGGCTGAATGTAAAAAAAGAATCCACAGAACTTAATAAATAAGAAAAATCTTGCAATAAATGTTTGTCACATTCGTAAGACGAATACTATTATCAAATTCTGACACAATGAATAATTGTTCCCACTATTTAGACTCAGATATGTTTGTCTTAAAAAAAGAGGTACACTGTGTGAAACCATAGGACGTAATACATATGCCGAATCGTAATGAAAGTGGCGTGAAGTTAGTTAACTAATTAATATCTGTTCCGTCTGAATCGTTCTAAATTATGGAAGTTATCTGTGGCAACTCTCTTTGATTAATTTTATATTTTACGAAAGTATTTTTTGTCCAATCTAGTCCGAAAACGCTACGACTCCAATGTAATGAGATTTATTTTCTTTTTAAACGGTAGACTGAATTAAGCATTAATTTACTCCAAACTACAGCCCTAGAATAAGAAAAATTAATATCTACCCAAAGAAAAAAAAAATTAATATTGTTTCCAACTAATATAAGTACGATGTTTTATGAATTATAATTATAATGTCTGTGGAACCAGAGAAAAGTACAAATTTGGAAAAGAAATATCTAGCTAAAGAATAACAAGAATAACAAAAGAAAACCGATAAATTATATTTTTTTTCAACTAAAATAAGTACGATGTATTATTATTATTTAAAAGTATTATATCTTTTAGGTTCTATTTAAATCTGCTATAAAGCTTTGACAAACATGTAATAGACAACTGCTGGTTCACCTATTACAACTTTGTTTTTGATGTTTGAAATTACTCTACTTGTTCACATATGTATTTGTTCAAAATGTCAAAATATGAACACAAAATCCTTTTAAAAAAACACTCACTTGATAATATTTATGTTCATTTCGAAAAATCACCTTCAGTATTTTACACTTGTGGCTTGTCCGTTAACGGAAATAAAATTGCGGAGAAAAAAGGTTAGGATGATGATGCAGATTCCCTATCGACAACAGCTGTGTGTGTGTATGCGAGCGTGCGTGCGTGTGTGTGTGTGTTTACTATTACTGCTAATCAAAAATACTTACTATTGTTTCAGAGACGCCCAAACGTGTATACAAATCAGTTTTTGTAACACAAGTTTTTGCCATTCAAAAGAAGAATTATTGGAGAAAATCTTCATAGAAATTCAAATATTAGTATGTATATA
>VCCN01005109.1:760235-771720 GCA_006491835.1 Architeuthis dux | reverse complement strand
AATAATAATAATAATAATAATAATAAAGAATATTAAAATGTATTTGACGAAATGCGGCTATAACGAACAGAGTTACGTTTATACTTACTGTTTGATTATCATCGTGTGTGGTACGTTTGGAGAAGGAAAAAAAGGACAAAAACAGAAATAAGTTGCAAACATTAGAATATACGTAAGTAAATCAATAAGTTTGTAGCGTAATGATAGAGAAAGCATTTATTTTGCACAACATACATTTTTCGAACATTATCCCGTTCCTTGTCAATGCATCAGTGGTGAATATTAATCACATAAATAGAAAAGTATACAGTGAAGATTTCAAATTCCAGCTAATAACTTTGTGCCATGCTACGGACTTATTCATCAACCCTCGTATTGCATAAATAGAATAAATTATGTATGGCTGCTATATTTTCGGTATTTCACGATCCAAAATGGCCTAGACATCTGCATTAAGATTCATATCTGTAGAGTGAATTTGCCATCAGAATCGCTTGATAGATCGTTGTAGATTTGATATGTTCGGCTTTCATTTGTTGTATGATATTGAAGCACTATCATCCAGGAAAAGGGTGTTTTTTTCTCCGGTTCAAATAAGTTTCATTGAATTTCTGGAGAAGTCTATCATTCAGAATCAATATATATTTTGTTTTCTGAATTAATATCCCCACCCCCACGATTCCCCACTCTGTAAGCATTGAGCAACGAGTCATCCAAACTGATTCCCATAAAATAATTGACAATCCGTTTTGTCTGATAGTGGGCTGCAAGCGGTTCAAACAAAAGTTATGTCCACTTTTAGAAAATTAATCCAATGATAACGCCTCTGTTCTAAATCATCAAGGGTCTCTTCACCATAACAATTTCGCGCCACTTTCTCTTTTGAATGATGATTGCTTGAACAAAGTGGTTTTCTTCTGGCTGCTCAGCCATAAGCCATCTAATGAAAGCACTGTACTGTCGTTTTGGGAATGATTTAGACACATTTTATCACATTGCAATGGTGATATTTTCACACGTTATCGCTTTACGATGGTGATATGTTCTGTTTCCTCGCGGAAACACACTTCGGATATCCGGATAAGATATGAGCAATAGTTTATTTCCTTCATTAGTAAAATGTACAATCACTCGATTCATAATTGACAGTTGAATTTTTAATTTTGATGCTGATTCATCTCACCTTCACCTGACCAGGGCCAGTTTTCGAAATCTGTCAATTCATGTGATCATGGACTTCGAGGAATTGGGAAGTGACTATGTGGTTGTTTCTCTTGCGTTTAATAATACACTCAGTGGTTGTCTATGAGTTTTTTGACAATCACTAATTGTCGAATCTCAGTGAAGTAAGAGTGTTTATTTGCTTATGTCATGTCTCTGCAGGTATAAAGCAATGAATGAATAGATTGATATATATGAGAAACATGGTTTTTAAGTTTTTAACTTATTGATTCAATTAAGCTCGGTTAGGATAAATAACAAATGATCTCAGTCAAACTAATATAAGCAATTAAGTGGTATGTTTAATAAAATATAGACAGGTCTAGTCAGTGACCCAATAGAAACCATCACGCAACCAACATATTCAGGCAGCATGCCGTTGGGGCTTATTAATTAAATAATTGGAAAAGGTGTGATCAATGAATAAATAATAATCTTTGGTTGAGCAGTGATCACTAAAAAAGTACGAATTGTCAAAACAAGCGTAAATGATGCCGGACACAAACTAAGGAACCAATTTAGCATAAACTTACATTGCAAATTGAACCCGCCACTACAAACCTATTTAGGAGGTGGGGATTTTCAAAATGCGATTTTTCTAGACATAATAAGGAGTATATGTTGAAATTTTCAGCCCTCTAGCGCCATTGACGACCGTACGTTGATGCATACATAGCCAACCAGCCAGCCAGTCAGCAGAGCAACTTGAAAACTGAAGAAACCTATGTTGGCAGTTTTGGTTGATGGTTTCTAATATATATGATAGTGTGTGAATGTATGTAAGTGTATGCGTGTGTGTTTGTTGTGTGTGACTGCAAATGAATGTGTGTTTAGTGAGAATGTACATTATAGTACATGTATGTGCGATGAGTTATTCTTTGAATGATGAAGTGTGTGTGTATCATCATCATCATCATCAGCCGTTATAAGTCCACTGCTGGACAAAGGCCTTTCCCATCTCCTTTCATGACAACCTATCTTGTGCTAATCTCTGCCAAGTCTTACCGGCAAACCTTTCTATCTCGTCCCTCCATCTTGTGTCTGGCCGTTTCCTACTTCTTTTACTATCCCATGGGCACCAATCTGTTAATCTTTTCCCCCATCTATTGTCATCTCTTCTCGCTAGGTGGCCGGCCCATCTCCACTTTTGTTGCTTAATTAGTTGTATAATATCCTTTACTCTAGTCTTTTCTCTGATCCATGTTGATCTTTTTCTATCTCTCAGCGTTACCCCTAGCATTGCTCTTTCCATGGCTCTCTGTGCTATTCTAAGTTTGTTTTCTGCTCGTTTGGTTAATTTCCAGGTTTCGCAACCATAAGTCATGGCTGGTATTATGCAGCCGTTATATACTTTCCGTTTTAGGCACATTGGCAAGGTGCTCCTCAGAATGTCTCTATTCATACCAAATGCTTTCCATCCTATCGTTATGCGTCGCTTTATTTCGCAGTCGTGGTCTTTCTCTAGTTTTATTACCTGGCCTAGGTATATGTATTCATCGACCTCTTCTAGTATCTCGCCTTCTATCTTTATGACCTTTTTGGGGACTTTATCGTTGAACATTAATTTTGTCTTTGTTCTATTCATCTTTAAACCTACTTTTTTACTTTCCCTATTTAGGTCGGTTAGCATATTTTGTAATTCTTCGGATGCTTCCGATGTCATAGAAATGTCATCGGCAAATCTTAAGTTGCTTAGGTATTCTCCATCTACTTTTATTCCCATTCCCTCCCAGTCAGTTTTCCGGAATATGCTTTCTAGGCTCGCTGTGAATAATTTAGGTGATATTGTATCCCCTTGTGCGGGGTTGGGTACGTTTCATCACCGCCGGTTCAGCGTTGCCGATAAAGCGGCGCCGTTTCAGCACGGGCCGTGCCAGCGCCGCAAGTATATAGTTCCACAAGACTAACAACAGCCAAGACGTTATCGGTTCACTCTTTGAATACGCTATATGCAATGTTTGTTTGGTGAACATTTAATTAACAGAATCGATAGAAAAATTGTTTTTAAATTTATAAGGAAAATAATGTTATTCATTTGAATATTAAACATATACGACAATGTCCTTAAATGTAACTTTAAAAATTGGATAGCTGTAGTAAGTATCTTTGAAATTTGATTAAAAAAGAAAATCACTGTAATATTAAAAATCTATAACACATTAAATAGAAAAGACAAATTGTCCTAAAATTTAGCTATAAAAAAAGTTACCATTTTAATTTCTTTATTATAACATTATTTTAAAATGATTTTTGTTTTGTTTATGAAATGTATTAGTAGTATAAATAGTATTAGGCAGGCGAAGAAGAGAGGATTTTGTTGAACCGCCTTTCCTCTGCCATTTCGTTTTATACTGATGCGTATATCAGTATAAGACGAAGGGGAGAAGTGTTGTTGTTTAGTTCAAACGGGCATTAAGATATAGTAATATCAATAGTATTAGGTAGGCGAAGAGGAGAGGATTTTGTTCAACCCCCCCCTTCATTTTATCATCATCAGCAGCAGCAGCCGTTATAGGTCCACTGCTGGACAAAGGCCTTTCCCGTCTCCATGACGACCTAGATTGTGCCAACCTCAGCCACGTCTTACCGGCAAACTTTACTATTTCATCTCTCCATCTTGTATCTGGTCTTTTTCTACTGCGTTTACTGCCCCAGGGGTACCGGTCGGTTAGTGTTTCCCCCCATCTATTGTCATTTCTTCTTGCTAGGTGGCCAGCCCATCTCCATTTTTACTGCTTAATTATTTGTATAATATTATGCACTCTAGTGCTCCCTCTGATCCATGTTGAACTTTTTCTATCTCTTAGAGTTATCCCTAGCATTGCTCTTTCCATGACTCCGTGATATTCTAAGTTGGTTTTCAGCTCGTTTTGTTGATTTCCATGTTTCGCATCTATAGGTCATGGCTGGTATTATGCAGCCGCTGTATACTTTGCGCTTTAAGCACATTGGCAAGGCGCTCTTCAAAATGTCTCTATTCATACCAAATGCTTTCCAACCTATCGTTATGCGTCGTTTTATTTCACTGTCATGGTCTTTCTCTAACTTTGTTACCTGGTAGGTAGATGTATTCATCAACCTCTTCTAGCGCCTCTCCCTCTATCTTTATGACCTTTTTGGGGTCTTTGTTCTGTTCATCTTTAAACCTACTTTTTTACTTTCTCTATTTAGATCGGTTAACATGTTTTGTAATTCGTCAGATGCTTCGGATGTCATAGAAATGTTATCGGCAAATCTTAATGTTTATTCCCATTCCCTCCCAGTCAGTTATCCCTAGACAGAAGTTTCTTTCTCTTATACAGTGTGTGAATAGATGTGCTAGTCCTTTTCTAGAAGGTCTGTCGTTATACCATCCTCGCCTGGGGCTTTACCGAGTTCCATATTTAGTAGTGCAGATACTACTTCTTCTACCGTTATGTCTGGGATGTCACTAGTATCTATAGGTTTAATAGTTTGTGGTATGTGTACACATTTTCATAGTATTCTTCCGTCCCTGTTTTTGATAATTTTGCCATTTTTATCCTTTAGTGTGAGCATCTGTTGCTTGGCAGTATAGTCTGTGGATCGGGCGTGTTTTAAACTCATTTCCTTTTTGATAGCCTCTACTATCCTTTTCGTGTTTTCCTTCTTTTTTATTTTCTCGTTCTTTTATTCATTAATTTGTTAATCTCCATATTTCTTATCTACTTATATCAGTATAAGACGAAAGAGGAAAGAGGAAAGAGTTGTTGTCTATTTCAAACGGGGATTAAGAAGAATATTGACAATAACTTAAATTGTGAAAACAGTGTAATAGCATTTTATATAATAAATAACAGATTAGTGAATACATAATGAGCAGGATTATATGCTTCATTTAGTAGCAAAGAAAACTGTAAAAGATTATCGTCATGGTCCTTAGATTCGGTAGCGGCGCTGAAACGGCGTTGCTTCAACGGGGACGCTGGACTGGCAGCGCTGTACTGGGCCTTCCCCCTGTATGCGTGTATGCGAATGGGTTGGGAGTGAGTGAATGTGTGAGTGTGTGTGTGTGTGTGTGTGTGTGTGTGTGTGTGTGTGAGAGAGAGAGAGAGAGAGAGAGAGAGAGAGAGAGAGAGAGAGAGATATTAAAAATTAACTTTTTCGGGAACTGGTGAAACTGTGTGACACGGACGTGTACCACGTACCCGTAATTGTCGGATCACTGGAAGAGTGAAGGAGTTCGAGGTCCAAGGACAAATTAAAGCTATTCAGATCAGATCAGAGCACCAAGTGAATGCTGAAGATTTCAGATGACGTGTTGTCACTTGTCCTCCTGTGAAGGGTGGGGGCGAGAACTAATCATACATTGATGATGATAATGATAATGATGATAAATAACAAGTCTTTCACCATCACTGGTGCCACTGTTTCTGTGGTTTCCTCTAATCACTTCTCGACACAAAATGAAAAGGAACATTCGGCGCACTACTTTATGTTTGACCTTAATGCGATTTTGTTTTGAATGACTCTACAAAAATGATTGAATTCCGTCTATCGTGTAGTTATCATGTTAACTACTCTGTGACACGTACATTGCAGAATGATGCAATACCCGTTGCCCGTAGTATTACAAGTCACAAAGAGTCTTTCGTGGTAAAACAATATAGATAACCTGTAATTTGAGGGAAAAAATAATTAATTAAACGCTGTGCTTTATAATTATTTTGTATATCTAATATTCGCAGGTGTAGAGCACTTGACATTTATATTGTATCCGTTGTAAGAAAACTATGAACTAAAATAAGAATAAACGCACGCACTAACATACACATGTATATATTAGTTAGATAACATTTTGAAATATAAAAAACTATAAAATAAAGCGGATGAACTGATTCAACCTTGTAAATTTGTTACAAAAACCTCTTACAAGAATTAGATGTTTAATCTGTGTATAAACTTTGCGCGATACACCTTTGTTTATATTTACCTGATTACGTCATCCTCCTTGATATCCGGTTTAACAAGCCAAAACTGTAGGTTAATAATAGTATTTAAACTCGAAGCGACAGCCGGTGTGTTGCCTTTCTTTCCTTACCCGCCACGTTTGCTTCCTCCTTTTCTTTTACTATTCTTTTTCTTCTTCTTTCTTTCCTTTCTTACAGTCAGCCACAGGTTAGTCAGCGAGATTGTTCAGTACCGAGGTCAAAGCATATGTATGTATCTGTGTGTGAGTTTGAGAATTGTGTATATATTTAAAAGAAACAATTCTTGTCTTTATTTTCCCAGTGCGAACAAGTGAGACGAGGAAGTACTATTTCACTAAAGATACGCTGAGGTAACCATAGCGTCATATACGCGCGTAGTGACATTTTCCTCTATATCGTCTGGCTTTAAAGAAAAGCAATAAAAAAAAAAGAATTAAATTGGACGCTACCTACAAAAGAGTGGATTAATAAAAAGAAAAAAAAGAAGAACTTGGATAACGGTTTTGGACTTGAGAAGCATTGGAAGAAGATATTAAAGAATTCAAAAAAAACATATAACGTTAAGACTAACGCTGTTTAACAGATAAAGAGAAGAGATTTCTGAGGCATAATGTCGACTGGAGGTCTTTTTGTGTTTTTACTCTTGGCTTGTCTTGCTGAAAACGCTAGTGACCGGAGGTGGCGACGTCGGGCATCATCGGGCGAGAGTACAACAAAACACGGATCTCACCCAGGAAGGGACCGGGCTGTATATGTCAAATGTCGTCAGTTTCTTAATCTTCGCCACCAATCAAAAAAAGAAAACTTCGGCCGGAGAGCCAATCAACCATTGGGTCCGCTGTGTCGTTCGAATATGGACAAGTTCATGCAATGCTTTGAAGAAAATATTTACAATTCCAGCCATCCGTACGACGTTATTGTACGGACAAACACTAACTTTTTCCGTATAATGAATGCCACAACAAAGCTTTGTGGGGATTATAAAACTTACAAACCTGACATGTCCAGGTGTCTACAAAGAGCAAGTCGGTGCATATCGCGGCCACATATGACCCGACACATGATCGACTCTCAGGATCTATGCTCCCATAAAAAGATTCGTTGTGATTACGAATCCTTCTCCGAGTGTGACATCAGGGGAGCTATGATGGCTTCAAGATACTTTTTTGAAACGAATAGTAATGGTTGTATTATAACCGACCCATTGTTTCAGTTGCTTCCTCAGTACGGACCAGAACTCAGTTGCTACTCGTTTATAGACATGAAAGGTTTGAAGTACATGAACCTCGCACAGATCTACGATCATTTTTGTAAAGGGTTCGACGTTTTCAGGGTGTTATCTTGCATCGAGGAGAAATTCCCCAACATCACTGCTGAGCAACTGCTGGAAGATCACGCAAAATATGTATCACGTGCCAAGTCCTTCGCCCGTGACAGACATCGGATGTGCGATGCTTTGTTCACCCCCGAAAACTATGATTGCATGCGAGATGGAGAGGCAGTAGATCTGAGCGCTTGCAGCAGGGATATGTTCTTGTCCGCAGTCGACAATGACCGTGCAGCGTTGGGCGATGCGGTCGAAAGGTACGCAGACTGTATTTTCGCCAAATACAACAGGTGCAATCCGTCGCTGGCAACAATAATCCGGGACAATCTAATGACATGGAATTAATAAAAAAAGAAATGCACTTGCCATAAGTCTAAATTTGAAAGGAAACTCATATTTAAAGAAAGAAAAAAAAGACTTTATAAAATTTATTTGAGACTTTTGCAACGGAATTAATAATGAAAATCTACCCTAATGTAAAGTGAGTGTGTTTTGTCTTGTGTTTATCTGTTTCTTTATGCCACTTATTTTATACCTTCACATTCGAAACAAATTGTGTAGATTAATCTTTACAGAACTAGATTATTTGTTGCCATATGAGATTCCATTCCAAATTCCTATTTGATTGATCTATATACCCTTACTAACAACATAATGCTTGTAAAATCCCAATACACAAAATATGTAATTATACATTGTTTATCTTTTAAGGCTTAAGAAGTGTTGGATAAGTGAGATTACGTATCACGTACTCACTTAAGAGAAAATATCTGACGTTACGAATAAATGCAATGCTCTTACATGACATCACGCTTTGACTTCGCTTGTAATTATAAGTCCATCTCTCTTTACTGATTTATCTACTTATATAATACGCTATGTGATGGTCTATATTTTCTGCCTGTAACATTTGTCAAGGGGGATAACTATTAAATGCTACTTAGAGTAACCTCCCTTGCGAATGCGCAAACAATCCTGGTTCATTCTGAAAATAAATTCAAGCAAATATTTTCGATCTTCTTCAAGTACAGTGCAATTGCAAAATTATTTAAATACTGTTGTCATTTTTTGACGACATGGGTAAACTAGTATTTATAAATGTCTATTTTGAACCCGTGAAGAATTATAAAAGTATCTAATTGGCTACAGTCTGAAAACCCTGATTGGTATGATTCTTAATATATTTGGGCTTTCCATTTTGGATGTAATCTCTGATTTGACTAATCTCTGTCGACTCTGCCACAACTGCCAGGCGTTTGTTTTCTTCTTCATAAACGTTAATAAACAAACATGTCTCGTTTTTGTTGTAGTATTCATTATTTGTCAAAACAAGTTATGCTATGTAATAACACATTAACGGTCTTTGCCTCAGTGGTTATTGCCATTCAACTTTATCCAATTTTGAAAGACTTGAATATTATTTTCTCAAGTGTCAGAAACATATTAGATTATTACATGTGAAATGTCGTTTTTTGATTAGTAAGATGAAACATAGTATAGACAGCAGAAACAGTAAGTATTTAATCAAAACATGACCCATTTGAAGCAATAACATTGCTCAATGATCCTTAAATGATAATATGCCATTTCCATAAAATATCTTCGTAGGGGTGACCCCTACGAAGATATTTTATGGAAATGGCATATGTGACACATTCAATAAATATGTGACACATTCAATAAAATCTCGAATTATGTCTTCCGTATTAATGAACCTTTTATTATAGATATTGGGTTCAAAATGTTTGAAAAGATTGTAATCTGTAGGATGGATGTCAGGTGAATATGCAAGATGCTGCAAGACTTCATAGCTAAGTTATCAAAGCTTAGATACAGTCAGCTGATTTCATTCAGTTCATGTGGGACTGTACTGGAAAATTAGTTTAACTTATTGGGTAGACACCATTGATGTTAAGAGATCCAAAACCTAACCTTTCACTTTTAGTATTATTTCTATGGTGTTAAAAAATGACATTTCATGTGTAACCACCTAATAGAACTAGGTTGGTGCTAATACCGCCCATTCTGAAAATCCCTGGTAATACATTTTTATTTCTTTTGATCTTTCTCAAGAACTTTTTAACCGCCCATTTTTATTTAAGAAGATAGAGATTTACAAGCTTAGTTGGCACAGAGTAAAATGGGAATAAATGAAGGAAGCCTGTCTGTCTAGAAGAACCAACAAACTCAGGTTTTTAACTGAGCTCAAACGCTGAACACTGTCGCAAGTGACAAATACGCAATCAACTTAGCTATTAAACAGGTCTAATTATTTATGTTACGATGTTTTTTTTTTCTTTTCTGGTGTATGTCATCTAGAAATGTTTCCTAAAAATTCTTAGGAGATTAATGCGCGCAGAGTATGAGATTTGAAACTGCATACCTTATCCTTGGCAGACTTGTCTTACCGCGACAGTGCTGTTACCGAATTGGCCACGAAAGCTTCATCAGTAGATCGTTCAAATAGAAGATATATTGAAATATGTTTCCTTTGTATGATATCTCTGTTTTTATATTTTTCATATTCCAAAATGCCCTTGAGAGTAAAACCAGTAATGAATGAATCGCACTGGTGCTAGAGTTTGACTGATGTTCATCATAGCGTGGGAAACACTTTTCCGGTGAATCCATTCATGTGTTGCTTTCAAGTAGTAGTAGTAGTAGTAGTTTAGGGTGGTAATGACGGTCGTAGTAGCTGTGCATGATAATGAGAGATCAGGATAAGTTTTATTGCATGTTTATTTTGTCAAGTTTCTCTCCGCTGAATTTGAAGCGTTTCTTTTAATTTCTATTTATGGTAACATTATAGAGTACTGATGCTTTAAAAATAACGGTTAAAAATAAACTGCTTTTGTGGAAATGCCAAATGATTTTTTAATGGAATATTCAAAATCTGCAAGTTGCTGGTTGCGTAAATCGCTAGTAATAATGCGTAGGTTGACAATTGACATAAGTAGAAACAGATATTAAATGTTGGTTTGCGGGTAATATGATTCCCAAGAGTAAGATATTTTTTAAACGTACTAAATTTTCTACAGTGCCAAAATGCTAATAAATTTACTCAATATTATCGAAAACCCCAACACTTGGGAATCACATTTCTGCCAAAACACATGTTTATTTCGCATCAGAACTGCTTCTATGAATGAAATGTCTACTTCCATTTATAGTGGCTGAAACGGGAAAGTTATTGCACTTTTCTTACTTTCTGAGGAAAAAATGTCCGATATAAAACAAAAAATCATGGTAGTTTCATAAAACAGTTGCAGGCACACAACTAATTTCTTTAATGAGATACACCTTTTTTTGGTGCCGAACTTTTGAAGCACCACTCTCATAATTTTAGCTTTTCTTTTCTTTGTAGTTCAGATACATTAAATGTTATTGCATTTGTTCAGATATATTAAATGTTATTGCATTTTTTTAAATATCATTAATGAGAAGTATTTAAATGAATCGAATCCATAAGTGAATGGGTATACGGGTGAATTATTCACATTTTAATGCCAGTCCATGATTGGATTACCTAAATGATAGAAGTGACAACAAATCACTTCTGCGAGCTGAACAAATATGTTAAAAAAAACCGAACGCGTCCAAAAAATATCAAACTGAAATAGTAGGTTCTCATTTGAGAATTTCTGACGCAATCATCTTGCTTCAGACAATCTGTTTTCGAAGCTCAAATACAAAATATAGAATTATCGCTCAGATGTGACGTGCGAGAATGACAATGTCTGCCCAACCCATCTTACCTGATCACTGGGCTGAAACAATAATATACATAAATAACATAGAAAGTCACTTCAGAATTCTACGACTTATAGTAAGTTTATTTTTAGTACCGCAAAACACGAATAAATACTATTATGGGATACGCTACAGATTGACAGCCTGTTTCAGGTTTCATGGATGTAGCGCATCCCATATATATATATACATATGTTATATGCTCTGTTTTATTGATTTATTGACTAAAGTATTGAGC
>VCCN01005109.1:459527-471069 GCA_006491835.1 Architeuthis dux | reverse complement strand
GGCCATTTTGTTTTATGCAAATGAGGTAGTTATTCCCAACGTCTTTCTTGGGAACATCCTTTTTTGAAAGAGGACACCCTTAGGAACATTTTGCTACCCTAAATGTAGGATCACGGGGCGGGGTGCACGGTAGTCCCTACTGCCCCCGGGACTAATAGTGTCAGGACGATCATATGAGTCGTTTCAGAAATTAAATTGCTTATGTGATAAGCTCGTTTCTTGATATTTACAAGGTTTAGTACGACACAATGTCTTTTAATGTTAGAGATATCTGTATTTGCTTTTATCCTAGATTTTTCTTGGGTCTTTATGGATAGTAAGTATAGATTTGATTACTCTTACGATAGGAACATATTCATTAAGGGTAAGCAAATATTGTTGGGTTATCATCCAAGAGAGCCTTGAAAACCACAATGAGGGACAGACAGTGAGGGGTAATGGCTTTTTAGACTAGTGTGCTGTTGTTTTAGGACGGGCATCATTCGTATGCACTGTATTGGCCTTTCTCTGATTTGAATTGATGCCTCCCCATATAAGCTATCCTGTCCATCACATTACTATAAAACCTCAATACATGAAACGATAAGCACACAGAGATACATGAATATATGCTGTCAGAGCGATTGATGCCCGTCTGAACATGACCGTAAATAAGTGGTCAGTTGAATTTATATTTAGCTGAGAGACATTTGAATGTAATTCAAAGGCAGGAAACGCTTTAAATGATAGAACACAGGGATGCTTGATCGTGCGTATGACATGGAAATGGAACATAAATTACTGGTCATTTGGTCAGCAGCATGAAAAATATAGGTTGACCTCTGAAAGAGTTAAAATATTTTAAGAAGCTAAGTGTATATATACAGTTATTTTTAGCGCACTGGATGGCGTAATGTTGGAATGTCATGTATTTATATTGTTCATTGTCAATTATGGATTTTGTCAGGCATTTCTCTCTAATTTCGCTGCCATATTGTGATAATTGCAGCGAGACTCACGGCCAAGGCAGAATAACCCACCAAACACTAGTGATATCTATTTCTTCAGGCATTAAAGAAACCCATATCAATTCATGCTATATAATGATATGTATTTACTTGTAAATGGTTTACCACTTCATGTGTAAGTACATATTTTCTAACATAATGCAACTTTGCTGAAGCAGCTGCACCAAGAAGAAAAATCCAAGTTATCTTTTATCAGTCATCACAATATATTCAAATATGTTTTGTAAATGGCGTGTTAAGAGATGGGGTTTGTAGATTTCTTATCAGGGAGAGACAGTCAGGAAGTCTTCTTAAAACAAACTATGCTATTCAAGACCATATATAATATCAGAACTCGTTGGCAAGGAACTATGTTTAGCAAACTAGCCTCGCTTTCAATTAATACCATAGAGTTGAATCCACTCTCTCAGTGCCCTGTATAAGTAGTATTATGCCATACCAAGCATCTATAAAGCGCCAAAATAACAATTTATGAATGTTACTATGCGTTTCGTGGATATATTTATATACAGGGTTAAATAATGAAGGAAACCTAATGTTACAAGCATTAACTGAACAAATTTGCTTGGAATACTCAATGTTTGCATCACAAAACCTACGGTCTCTATCGGTTTCATTAGCTCAACATTTCCAGCATCTGTTATTCATATGTATCTCATAGCATTATTATTCAGTCATCAAAGTATTTTCTTTGCGTTCTATCATATTATGCCACCATTCAGCTGAATTGTGTATTCTATAATAAAAGAACGATATCGATTTTGATTCTTCCAATAAATTCTCTTCAATATGTTGACCAGACACGGATTGAAACGAGGAATAGTCTGAAGTTGACATGTCTGAGGAATACGTCACTTATGGAAGATTTTACCATTCCAACTCTATGAACCATTACTGCGTCATATATGGACAAGGAGGACGGGTATTGTCATTCAACAAAATCTTTGATCAACGTTCTTGCCCAGAAAATGTTCTTTTCTGTTCCAATGCTACATTCAAACAAATCAGTTGCTTACTGTATAGTTGCACACTAAAAGTTTGTTTCCGGGTACCCCACAAACCGTATAGAAGAATTCCTTTTAAATCCTATCAAAAACAGTGAATAATACTACCCCAGTAAATTCAATTTAGGTTGAAATGTTGAAGCCTATTCTGGGTTTAGACACGGTTCTCTAGGTTGTGAACTTACTTAATAAATCAATTTTTCATCGCTAGTGACTATCTTGTCCAAAAATAACTTTCCTGTGCCGATCAAGAAAAAACTAGTGTTTAAACAATTACTGATATTAATGTGCATAGATTCACGTGGAAACCATTTTCTTGATTCTGAATGTTTTTCAAAGTTTGTAAACGACTACAGTTAACAGATACAAAGGTGAATAAACTTCATCTCGAAAACACCTTTAAGATTTTCCTAGCATTATATAAAATATGTCGCTGGGAATATTTGCATCATCATAATAGCCCGACTGAGGACGTTCAGTCGGAAACATTAAATTTGGAAGACGTAAATAGATCTAATAGTCATAAATTGACAGACTGAATCTAGTTAAAACCATTCTGAGTGGATATAAACGGCATAACATGTCCCATTCACTGGACGGATTTACATTAATATAGCCATAAATACATCAGGAAGCCAATATCCTATATTTTATTTATTATTAAATCATTTTTTGCAATCTGCACACATTCAATATTTTTGAGTAGATTCAAATTCAGTGATATGCGTATTCAGGCGATCGACTATAATCAATAGAATTATTATTAGCCATTTTATAGGTATTTGATAATTTGAAATTAGCCTGGTACAAGAACACAGATATGTCGCCCCCTGTAAGGGTATTTTACAATTTTCTTCGATGAAGCGTTATCAATCATTTTTGGTTTCTGACAATCTATCTTACAAAAGATCAAATCTAACCATAGAGGCTTATTCCTTCTGGACTGAATTAGTTTAGACTAGGTGGTTTAATGTGGTTGCTTCGGATTAATTTCCTCGTTTCGATTTTATTTCACAATTTTTTGTCCATATACTCCGGGGCCTTACCCGGGTAGCTGTTACTTTCTGGGATGTTGCAACAAAAAACGAGGAAGGGCCAAGGGTACACGCTCGGAACGTTGTGGAAAGAAAATACAGCATAAACGAGGAAATAAGTCCAAACCAACTACATACCATATACAAGGCGCCTTATTCCGGATTTTTCCAGAACGCTCGGCGCGGCCATATTTGATGTATTTTTGTATGTAATATATTTTATATTGTTCTGCTTGTCAGAGAGACAGAGAGACAGAGAGAGAGAGAGAATTTTGGAAAGCGGAAACTTGCATGAGGACCGTTGGTAACCTAGCAACATTGTGTTTGCATATTTTTTAAAAACGTTCATAACAATAATTTGAAAGATTATTTCACTGAGAAATATTCAGCGGTAACATTTGAAAAAAGCTTTTAAAAAGCCTGTAGTAGAAAATATCAACAACACATTTCTTTAATAAACAGCATACGTTGTTGTTTGCAGAGTCCATTGTTTAAACATCTGTGTGTAGTGTATTAACATTGAAATAAATGTCACCAAGTAATCGACACCTGAGAAAGAAGTTCACAAACTCGTATAACATATAAGTGTATCGTCAACATTTCTGTGTCATTAATAAGAGAAACAATTGGAAACAATCTAATAAACATTCTGTGAGTAGATTGTATAGAACAGGAGATTTTTCATAAAACTGAAGGTGTGAAAAGTTGTTTATCTGTAAACAAACGATTAATATAAAGTGTTGCATTAGAACATTTTTCAAAATATCTTAACGTGGAAACACATTTGTTTCATTAGTTTAATAAGAGGGTAGGAAAGGAGAGGGTTCAACATAACCTTATTTTAATCCATGTTTGTATTACATTTAGATACCATAATCGGCGTGTGCACGTTCGAATAACAGAAAGTACGTTGTGATTCAAACGGACGGCTGGAGAACCGCTCGTTCAAAAGTGGTTGAGTTGGTAAACACGAAATGTTCTTACACACGAAAGCGAGGAAGAATTATAAGGCATACTTTTTTTGTTTTTGGCATCTTCTGTTGCGTAACTGGTTATTGTGTCGTCGCGGCGAATTCTGTGCTGTGGAGACGATGAATGACTCAGGTCGAAAAACCCACGTGTGTGGTGGGAAAAGAATGCTTTATTTACTTTACATGGGCAATCTATTTCCTTCCCGCCCTGCCGTCAATGTGTCTCTCTCTTTCCTTCTCCCTATTTAGTTCCGGCCCGGTTGATCGCCACCAAAACATAGTGGCTGGGTGATTTTCCAATCTACGCTGTGTTCATATATTCTCCTTATCTGTTTCCTACTTAGCTACGGTTAATTACATTCGACCCTGGCAGGTATATATCACAACTAATTAACAGTGTTCCTCAATATATTGTAACACGGCAACGAAGATTGGAAGGGATAAGGAAGATATTTAGAAAACATAGTCAATGGGTGAGAGAAGAGCAGAGGCATGACATATTGGATAATCTCTGTTGTCAACACCCGTGGAATTTCCACGGGTACAACTAGTTAATAGTAATATTATCTTGAATTTGTATTATTACAATGAAAGAAATACTAGTCAAGCAATACTAATTGACGGTGCTTCTTATACTAGTCAAAAGTGAATAGTCTTTATTTCATCTTATTTCTGGTGCTTTTTATTGCCACTCCCAGATAGTTATTCTGCAACCGTTAAATGAACTAGGTGGAGAGACGCTGTCAGGGAAAGTGAGGCTCCCAAGAAGCTGGGGTTTATTGTTTATTTTGGATTTACGCTAATTATTTACCAACCATAGAATAAAGACTTAATCTGTGAGATGAGTTTACAGACGACTAAGTCAGCAATCACTTGTTTTGGTAGGAAGTTAAAGACCTATAATTAAAAACTTAAATTTGGGGGAAAAAAGAAGGAAACGCATATACCTTTGCGGAAATCAATGCTATAAAGTCTTTGACGATTTGTATTTTAAAAGACTCTATATATAATTCCGAGCCTCACAAGGTACTTTACTTTTTACTAATTTGCATGTTTTAGTAATACTATCATATTTTTAAAACGCAGGAAATAGAAATAATCTAGAATACTTAAAAGTGCAGCACGAATCTAGGGATATTTGTTATTGGATTAGAAAATGTGAAAAAGGAATCATGCAAGGATAAATGAATGTTGTTCAAAGCAGCATTGTGATCTATGTATGCGATATGATCATTGTGCAGGTTAAAGAGCACATCGGCAGTAACAGAATGATCAAATAGACAACGATAACGGTACTAAACAGAACCATTCTTTGAATAATAGCAATTATATTAATGATATTCCTTAAGCTTAGCTTAGTGCGGCACAAGGCCACAGTTGTGGGGCTCCAGTTGAGGATGGAAATCACCTCAATAGCGATAATGTCCCAGTCTATCATGCCGAGCATTGCTCCACGACGAAGCACCCATAAATCATATTCAGTTACTTGATTAGTGTCTACTCTAGTTAAGATAGTTTGATAGTTATTCAATATATGTTTCGGACTACTGCTTTCATTCTTTTTAACTCAAAATATCTGCCAAAATATTCTTCGGTGTCTCAGCATCGTATGAATATTGAGATTAAGTATTTTCATTACATGATATCATGTTTTCTGTTTAACGAGAACAACACAGACGAAACCCAGAACTCATTATTGCGGTCTCGTCTCTTCACTATTAGAGATAGGAACAGGTGAACTTAAAACCGTCCTCCATTCTGAGCATTGCTGTGGGATGCGTAAACAGATTTAAATTGCCTTGATTTCAAAGCGACGGATTTGTGCTGAACCTTGATTCGGTTGGTCGTAACTGTTAACATGTGTTGCTGGTTTCTATTTCACGAATACCTATTCGCCACTAGGTTTGTCAATGTATTTGTTTTACAATCTCATATGCGCAGCCTTTTTGGCTTATGGATATTACTATTACACAAAACAAATGGTAATTATTTGGTAGGAATGATAGGCTCATTATTTATAGAGATGTTGGTTTGTAAAATCGTGAGGAAAGTGCGTGAATGAAATCTTGTTCTTCAAAAGTTCATCTGCACTTAAAAGCGTTACATCAATCAACTGTTAGTCCAACTGGCACCAGATTTGCACACGTATTTATAAGTGGGTATAATTACATTCATAATTGCATACGGTTTTTTATGCGAGGTCAAAATGTTGATATTACAAGAATTGCATTTAGCATTTACAAAAGTGCAAAAACAACAAAAGATAAAATATTAAATATCAAGGTAATGGAATTTGGAATTCTAGGAGTTACGTGAGATGAGGTTAATGATAGGGAAGAAAGTGTAAGGGGAAGCAGAGGAAGAGAAGAAGTATAGGGTGACAAGAAAGACGTGAGGAATGGTGAGAATGAAGGGTACGAGGAGGGGATTAAAATAATGAGAAACAAGAGATGGAACTTGGGAGTTAGACCAGGAAAAGGGGAGATGGGTATGAAAGTATGAGAAGTAAGAATAAAAGAAGATGAAGAGAAGAAAGAATAATATTTTATTGAGGAAAAGAGACATAGTTGGTGGAGTTAGAGGAAGCGGGACAGAAGAGGATTATGAAGAAGATTAGAAGTAGCAAGAAGGGGTGGATAAGAAGAGAATTGGGGAGAAGAACTGGATGACAGATTAGAGGAAAAGGTTAAATAAAAGGAGGTGGAAATAATAAAGATGAGAGATGAAGGAAACATGATGATGAAGAGGAAGTGAATGTCAAAGAAGAAGAGGATGCTGAGGAAGAAAAGGGAGGTGGTTGGGGGTTAGGGTTAGAGAAGGGCTAGTTAAATGGGGAGATTGGAGGAATGGAAGGGGGAGGAAGGCAGAGTAGAAGAGGACAATTCAGGAAGTAAGAGATGTGAGGGAAGAGGAAGAGAGTGATGAGAAGGAAGAGGATTATGATGAATAAGAATTCATGAACATTAAGAGGGAAAAGACGATGAAGGTAGACAAAAATGGTGATTTGAGATCAAAATATCAGCTGAAAGAAGAATCAAGAAATAAAATATAAGTAGAGAAAGAAGATTAGGGTGTTGCAGAAATAATTGCGTTTTTATTATTTTAAACTTGGATGCATATTTTGGAATACATTATTGTTTCCTGGAATAAACCATTTTAAAGCGTGAATTTCGCTCTATTTATTTAAGCTGGACGTTTTCACTATTTATTCTGGCTGTCAAATCAAAGATGGACAAAAAGCAAATTCGAGCAATCTTGTTGCATGAGTTCAAAATGGGACGTAAAGCAGCGGAAACTGCTCGCAATATCAACCAAGTATTTGGCCTGGAGACCCTCAACAGCTCAACATTGGTTCCAAAAGTTTCGAAACGGAGACGAGAGCCCTGAAGATGACAATGTTCGTGAACGTCCTTCTGTGATTGACGACATCCAGATTGGGGGGGCATTATGTGGACCCACGCAAAACAACTCGAGACGTTGTAGAGGAACTAAACGTTGACGCTCAAGAGTTGTTCGACATTTGCACCAAATTGGGAAAGCAATAAATCTCGACAAATGGGTGCCACACGAACTGAACGTGCAGCAGAAAAAACGATCAATTTCTTGATCGCATTGTGACATGTGACGAAAAATGAATGCTGTACAACAATCGATGTTCCACGCAGTTGCTCGACAGAGGTGAAGCACCAAAACACTTCCCCGAACCAAACCTGCATCACAGAAGATAATGGTCACTGTTTGGTAGTCGGCAAATGAAAACATTCACTACAATGTCTTCGATCCTTGCGAACCCATTACAGCAAGGAGGTATTGCCAGGAAATCAACAGAATGCACTAAGAACTGCAAGGTCTATGTCCAATATTGATCAATCGAAAAAGACCAATTTTTCTCCATGATAACGCCCGACCGCATGTCGCGCGAATGACCCTGCAGAAATTGAACGAACTAGGCTACGAAACGCTACCGCACCCATCTTATTCGCCAGACCACTCCGAATGACTATCACTTTTTCAAGCATTTCGACCACTTCCTGCAAGGGAAGGGCATCAACAACCAAGCAGCAGCTCACAATGCCTTCCAAGAATACATTGGACCCCAGAATGCTATGCTTCCGGAATAAATGGGCTTATTTCTACCCACCCAGAACAGGCAAGTTCTTTTAACGTTCATGTAACGTTGCACATACATTGAGTGAATACAAGTAGTGTATGTTTGCAAACGTTCTACAAACAGTTGCAGACAGCCACATGTCATAGAGACAGTAGCAGACAGTTAGTAAACAGTTGCTTAAAGCTTGTGACCAAACGTGTATTGGGTGTTTGTACTTAAACAGAGCATGTACAGTCTCAAATCACAATGAAAACAACCCAAACAAACGATTACAAACGTTCATGTAACGTTTGCAAACAACCCAGACAGTATACAAACTTTTACAAAAAGTAGATGAACGTTTGGCTGCTGATTGCAAACACTTGGTTCTGGGTTGGTAGCTGGCAAAAATGTGGAGATTTTATTCTAAGCTGAGATATACTGCTTTAAATTTGATGCTGAACAACCGCAATCATTTTTACACCAACCTAATATAAGTGTTACGTCAAAAAGCGACCAAATCTAGAAATATAAACCGAAAAATATCGAAGAATGAGATAGTTATTACCTGGGTTTAGATTCGTCAGGCACAAGACCATAATAATTGAGTAGTTAATGAGGTTAGAATATATTTACTCAGCTTAGATTAGCCTGACACATAACATTGACGCAGCAAGAGAAAATCTAACACATTACACCGGAGTTAGTATACGAGACTAGGTAGGTAACCGTCGTTTTACGACAGAGTGATTGAAGGAAAACGAGAAGAAGAAGAAGAAGAAGAAGAAGAAGAAGAAGAAGAAGAAGAAGAAGAAGAAGAAGAAGACACAACCACTATCCCAGTTTGTAAGCGTGGGAGACAGTGAATGAATGATTAGGTAAGACATTTAGAGTGTCAGTTTCTTAAAAGTTGAATGAATGTGTTAGAGCAAACAGAAGTTATTACAAGAGAATCTGTGGTCAGTAGACAATGACACAAAATCATGTTTAACTAACATTTAGTGGAGTTAACTCTATGCATCAGTTTTTTCTTTCTTTTCTCTTTAACCTGCAAAGGAAAAAAAAAAAAAGAAGAAGAAGAAGAAGAAGAAGAAGAAGAAGAAGAAGAAGGAGAAGGAGAAGAAGGAAAAGACGAAGATGAGAATTGTGAACGTAATGATTACAAATTAAACAAAAGTCGGGAAGTTACTAGAATCAACAAAAAGATTAAGCTCGTGATAAATGTGATTAGGTATAATTTAAGAAGGAAAGGAATGCATCGCTTTCACGTAATGTACACAGTACAAGACGAATATACAAACTATTTCCAAAATATAACTTAAAGGAAGAAGAAATGCAAAAAATGATATTAGTATCAGCAAAAAGAAGATCAATAACACACGATGAGACAAAGCAAAAAGAATTGGGATGATAACGTCAAACCTTTATCTTCATTGTCTGTATAATCATCGCCTTGAACGGGTGGCTTGTTACAAGGACACTTGAAAAAGAGAAAGGAAGGTGGGAGTGAAGCAAAGATAGTAATACAGAGAGAGAGAGAGAGGGAAAGAGAGAGAGCAACGGGGAAATAGGATAGAACAATGGAATAAGGAAGAAGGGGGATAAGAAACATGAACATGGAGGGGGAAAAACGAACGAAGAATCGGGGTAGGGAAGGAGGCAAGTAGAGAAAGAAACCGATAAAGAGAATAAAAGATAAAAAGAATAGGTGAAAAAAAGAGATGGGCCAATGAAATGGAAGAATGAATAGGAAGTAAGGAAGGAGAGGGCAGGAAAGAGGAAAGAAACAGAGGTGAAATGAGCGGGAGAGGAAATGGAGAAAGTTCAGAAAAAGAGGTAAATAAATTGCAAGATGAGAGGAGAGATAATGAAACCGTTATCTCTGTCATGATCACTTGCAAAGAAGGTAATAAAGGACTTAAATAAACAAATTCGTGAAATAACAGAAAAAGTGAAGGAAAAAAAGTGAAAAGGGAAACAGGAAAAAATGACTAAAAAGGGAAGACTTGGAACAAGAAAGAAAGAAAGAGAGAAAGAAAAAAAGAAAGAAAGCTCTGGAAAAGAAAGAAACGAACAAACATGACGGAATGAAACAAAGAATGACAAGAATGGCTGCTGCAGGGGTAAACTCCTACTCCTGAAAATGATTATTGTAACGTTTCTATTGTATATATATAATACATATATAAAAAAATGTTTTAAATATTTGTTTTCTATATTCATTTATTAGAATGAAATAAGACTATGCGTATTTGTAGGATAAATGTTCGTTATATCAATGACTTGTCAATTTAGCTCAGTCAGTAAGAGACCGGGCTAGAGATCACCAAGTCATGAGTTCAAATAACGGTAGGGGAATGGAGTTTTACATATCGGTTTAAACCCCAAACGTCTGTTCTTATTACGGTAGGAAAACAAAGTTAACTCTTGCGTTTGACAAAACTCTTGACTTTGTCTTGGAGGTTGAAGAAAAAACGAAAGAAGAGCTATTGCCTCATAGTTACAAATAAAAACAAAACGGAACTTGTTAAAGAAGGATTGAAAAAAGAAGAGGAGAAATTCAAATCCACAAACAAAAACCAAAACTCGGCCATCATCTTCAAAACTATTATTAGCATGAGAATGATAGACTCCGTTTCCTAAAAAATGTAAGACTACAGCATACACAAAGAAAAACAATATCAGCGGCAGCATACCCATTAACTCCTTCCGTATCAAAATGGCTCACATGAAAAATACACACACACACAAAGGGAATATAAAAAACAAAAGAAAGAAAATTCCCACCTTCCTTCTCGTCATCACTATCAAAGTGAACAACAACAAAAAAGAACTGATTTATCAGTTGAGGCAGATCGGCGTACAGACAATAGCCAGGCCAAAAGCAATTCATTTATCGGCGAGGCTATTTTAAGTCCGAACACTCAGAAGAGAAGAAGCCGTATCATAGGATGACAGCTCGTTTACAGAGGAGTTAACAAGAAAAGCTGGTGGGTTAAAACGCGGCTTTCACTGGAGATTGTTCGTCAACGCCGACCACTTTATACAGACTATGTTTTTAAGCCAACACACTCAAAGGTACACATTATAGCAATGATTATACAGAAAGTGAGGCGTGGCAAGAAAGTATGAATTAAGCGCAGAACATTATTTAAGGATGTACATAAAGAAAAGGGTACATTAGTAAATAAGAAACAATTACAGATTAGAAATGAACAAACAACATATTCTCAGAAAACACTAAGATACTTACAATTTGCGAACTCTTACAGATTACAGGTGAATACATGCACATTTACACACAGACATACAAACATTCCAATATACATATAATTGTTTCATTGGTTCCTTAACGCTGCGGTAGTTAAGGGACCATTCAATAGTTTTATTGTTAACCGCACTATACAAGCCAATAGACCAGATATAGTGATAAATG